>JANAVB010038060.1:0-88828 GCA_029216955.1 Iris pallida
ATTTATGGATTTTTTTATTAAATTGTTTTTGTGATTCGAATTGCGAGCTTTCAGTCTGAGGACTAAATGGATGCATTCGAACATTTACTAAGACAGTTTTTCGTAATAAATTTCACATTTTTTGAAAAGTCTTTTTGATTTCTTTTTGATTTATTGAATCTGTTTGGTACTCAAATGTTATTATTAAAGACAGTTTTCAAAATCTTTTATGTCTTGAAATATTTTTTATATATATATTGGAGATATTTTTTTGTTCATCTGTAAGCATTTATTTATTGGATATTTATTTTTCTTGCCTAAAGATGATATTTGTTTTGAGTTTGGAATTTTATATGCATTTGATCAAAGGAAAGAAAAGATGCATATCTTGGACATATTTTAAGGGGGAGCAAATTTAATTGTTTCAATTCTTATATGCCCTTAATATGTGGTATACCTAGTTCATCATGGATATATATTATTTTACTTTAAATATCTTGTTGAGTTGTTCATGATATTTGGATTTGTATTAGATGAGAGAATATATGATTATTATTATTTATTTAATTTTAATTCCCTCATTTCATTTTTTAGTTTCTAAAATTTATTTTGCCAAATATATTTAATTATCTTCATTGATAATTCTTTTGAGTTTAAACTGATTTGGCATTTCTTATTGAGATTTTATCTCAAAGTTCATGACTATCTATATTTAGACTGATCATACTTTGCGGGGGAGCATTCAAGTCGACTGAATTTCTCCTTCTTAAGTATTTTGTCTTCATTACCTTCATGTTTATCTGATGGATATAATCATGCTAAGGTAATTGAATTCAAATGCATGAACTTTGGTATAGATTTTGTGTAGATTCTAGTATACGTATTTTGATTTCTTTTCGATGATTATACTCTTTATGGAATTGATTTACTAATTTGTATGGGCAAATTATGAATCATATTTTTTGTGATCATTGTTAAAAGTCTCATTATATTTTTGATTCTTTTATATTAGTAGATCTGCAAATTTCTATTCCATATAATTTTTTATGACCAATGATTGATTTCTACTATATTGATATATTTTTTGGTCTATTTCAAAACACAATATAATGAACAAAATGAGTTTTGAATGTTATTATTATTTTTTTTGGATTTCTAGTTGGTAAACTATGTATTGCTTGATTTCAGTGTTCTTTGTTTTTAAGTTCAACCAATATTTTTTTTGACAAGTTTTTCTACTATAGTTATGCAATTTTCTACACTTGTCGTTACACTGTTCTCCTATTCCTTGATCATGATTATTTTTGCTTTCCATTTACTTATGCTTGAGTTCATTTTAGCTCTAATTACGGGGGAGCTTCTTTTTTAGATCATGTCAAAGGGGAGAAATAAGTTTAAGTCAGCACACAATATTCTAGTATTATGTGTTTATTAGTGATACATGCATCTATTGTATATATTAAACTTAAAGGATTTGCCATAATCAAAAAGGGGGAGATTGTTAGCCCAATGATTATATCATGTTTTGAATATGGCTAATCAATTAAGTTTAACATAATATCACTAATATTCATGTAATCACTATCATGTTGCTACTTTAACTTAGCATTGTCCTAATGTTAGTATTGTCCTAAATGTTCTATATCATATTGCTATGCTTGTATTATATTATTCTGTTTGTCTAACATGTACTTTCAGACATGCAGTAAGCATGATCAAACATGATCAAACCAGGACATATGCAATAGAGAATTATTGATGGGCCAAAGACGGCGTTATACAAGAAGATTTCTCTGAACCGCCTAACGACCTATCCGGGGCCGCGTCAGGGGTTCGGGGGCGAAGCCCCGAAAGGTATTCAGATTTTCAGATCTATTTATCTTTGGACGACTGCCGTCAAGGAAAAAGGCGTCTTCATGTTTGCTCAAATATTTGAAGAAAGGCGTCATCAAAGGGCTCTTGGTTTTCCTATTTTATCAATATATTTTCATATTTATTGAGTCTAGGAATACGATGTATACTGCATCGTACTGGCAAATAGGCTACCCAAGAAACGTTTTCAAAATACCCTTTCATTTTGAAAAAGCCCACTTACAAAAGCCCAAACTACTTCCTAACTGTTTGACTTTTCAAAAAGCCCAAAAACTAATTTGCAAAAACCCTAACAGAACCCTAGCAGAACTCGGCCCGAATTCGGCCAGAGTTCGTTAGTGAACGTTGCTTTTTGAACTTGGTCCTCCTGCAGTTACGGATCCCAACGAGATTTTCTCATAGAGTTCTGCCCGAATTCTGTCCGAATTCTGTCAGAATTCTGCCTTTGGAAAAACTATAAATAGAGAAGATTTCGATCATTTCAATTCACTCAAACACCAATTCACTTTCATATCTCTTCTCTATAAGCCTACTACTTCTTCCAAAGTATTCTGAGCTATTCATTTTCAAATCCTAAGCCAGTTACAATCCTCTAGTCGATTTGCCAGTGCGGTACGGTCTAGAAGTTTCAGAGCGGTTGTATCAGAGGCTTGATTGAAGGTAGAACTTCACAATTGAAGTTGGTCGAGTACTTCGGATCAAAGCTCGCGTTGTAGAAGTTGCAAGAACTTCGGATGAAAACTTGTGGTGATTTCCATAGTGGATTCAACTGGAAGCTAGAGTTCTTCCGACTGGACTAGTCCTCACAAGAGGAAAACCAGTATACATCCTTGTGTTTGCGTTTGCTCTCTACTCTCTACTTTTTATTTACATATCTGTGATATATCTGTGATCTTGTTACTAACATTTTTAAATAGTTAATTTTCGCTGCATACTCTATTCACCCCCCTCTAGAGTATTGTATGCTTTACAACTCGTTCCTACAATCGGTCCTACACTTCATTGCCATCAAAGTTACTTGGAGCGTTGATCGCCTGCGCAGATATATCTTGATGATAGTACGGCTGCACGGAGTTCCAGTATCCATCGTCTTCGATCGGGATTCACAGTTCATGTCGCGATTCTGGAGTAGCCTTCAGTCAGCACTGGATACCAAGTTACAGTTCAGCTCAGCTTACCATCCCAGACCGACCAAACGGAGCACGTCAATCAGATTCTCGAAGACATACTACGACTCTACGCAATTGACTTCAAATAAAGCTGGGACAATCATCTACCTCTGGCCGAATTTGCATACAACAATAGCTATCAATCCAGCATTCAAATGGCCGTATGAAGCCTTGTACGACGAAAGTGCGATCACCCATTTGCTGGGATGAAGTCGGAGAACGGCAGATTCTCGGCCTGGAACTAGTGGAACAAACTGTACAAAAAGTTCGGCTCATTCGGGAAAGATTAAAGACTACACAGAGTCGTCAGAAAAGCTATACGGACATTCATCGTCGACCCCTCGAGTTTCAAGAAGGCGATCACGTATTCTCAAAGTGTCGCCATGCGGAGTTACTCGGTTCGACGCAAAGGGAAAGTTGAGTCCGAGATTCGTTGGGCCGTTCGAAATACTCGAACGGGTCGCCCCAGTGGCCTATAAAATTGTCCTACCCAGCGCTAGAAGGTGTACACAATGTCTTCCACGTCTTTCAATTGCGGAAGTATGTGCACGACCCGAGTCACGTGGTAGATTTTGGCCAGCTGGAGCTAAAGTCGACTTATCCTACGTTGAAGAGCCAGTTCAAATCTTAGAAGACAAGGATAAGTTGCTACGAAATCGAGCTATCCCTCTTGTCCGCGTCCTCTGGAGGAACCATTCGGTCGAAGAGTCGACGTGGGAGCTTGAATCGGAAATAAAGGAGAAATTTCCTTCGTTGTTCTCGTAGAGGTAGGTTCTATCCGTAAGTTTCGAGAACAAAACTTTTTATTAGTTGGTTATGGTGTAGTGCCCGTCCCTACATCGTGCCCCATTTTCGTCCACGGGATGCGCGAGAAAGGAACACTGTCGCTATCGATTCGGTCGGGACCGATAGGTCAAAATCGGCCGAGTCGATCGAACGAAAACGGTTGAATTAAGATCCATTCCACGTTATGGAATGGCTTCTTCGGAACCAAGTCCCATATTAGCGGGTTGCGCCTCGAGGATTGGCTCTGCGGCTGAGTCGGGAGAGACCTCCCGTTGCTCTGATTTTTATGCCGCACTTGATTTGGCTTTGGCTTTGGTTTTCGTGAATGTGCTTCTCATGAATGTTTTTTGAATGGGTTTTCTGACTTGCGTTTTTAGCTTCGCATTCATATCGAAATTCCTTGAATTACACAGTGTTCTAATAGTTGCTTATGCGATTGCAGGTGATCGCGTAGCGATGTCAGTACAGCCAACCGGTCGCTCGCTTGAAGTAGGGCTAAGGCGAGTGGCTGACCTCCTTCGCCTCGTCCCTCTACTTCAAAACTCAATATGTGAAGTAAAATGAATGCTTGTCAAATAGTGTAGAATCAAAGAAATTATGGCACGATTCTTCACGAGACACTTGCTATCAAATTGCCGGTTTTGGAAATAGAAAACATGCTTCCTTATGCAGTTATACTTAGCCTATGTAAAACAATGAATGAATCGATTAACGTTTATCGCAACGATATGGCTAAATGAGTAAATCAACTAAAGTTCATAACAAAGACTCAAAACGGTCATTGGACAACTTGTCGACAAGGTGAAGTTTCCTCGAACGGTTGCCTAGGCCAAGGGACCGATTCGGCCCGGGAGGAACGAGATAGCAAGCGCCAACCTTTCATCGGCGTGGGCTACGTGGGATCTTTCACATAGGGCTCGCTACCCGCCGCAAAAGGGTCACCGTCTAACCCAGCTATAGTCTGAAATGGCTTGACATTGCCAGTGACCTCCACACCCTTTCACTACTTAACAAATGCACGTGGCACGGGATGATGATAGTTGCTTAATGTTATACAATTTCATATGCTTGCCTCAAAACATGTTAACATGCAAATCGAGCAGGATGGTTAGAAAGATTATTGAAATAGCTAGCTAACATGTTTACGAAACTTCTTGAATCAAATGCAGAGCTGGATTTAATTAGTCATTCGCCAGTACATGATCGTACTGATCCTCGCTCTTTGCAGGTCCCGCGAACCAGGAAGGATGCGCCAACTAGCTCGGCGACGTTTGATTTTGAAGCTTCGACCGTGCGTCGAAGACTTGTCCCGCACCTCCACTTTTAAGACTCTCAACAGTCCAAGGAAGATGACTCAACGTCCCTCCCATCCAGGTCACTGGAGTACTTTGTTGTATATTGAGGATGTGTAATGTATGGAACGGCTATCTCATCGGCACTCTTTTGTATTTGAGTCATGTTGTAGCCCGTACGGCACGAGTCCTGTACTAGAGTCTGTAAATGTTGTTCATTATCAATAAAGATCGAAGTTTCCTTTACTTAATGTCGATTCAATTTGTCTGCGTACTCTCTTAGATCTCGTATTTGGATCACCTTATGACTATGCCTTGTGCGATCGCAAATTAGGTTCGCACGACATCACGCCGGGGACTATCGATTCTACGGAATCGGGCATGACAGCAGCAGCAGCAGTAGCGGCGGAAAGGGGGGTGTGGCTGCTGTGCGCAAGGTGGGGGGCATCTGTTGTGGAAGAGGGGAAAGAGGAGGGAAAGGTTTGGTGGCGGCTAGGTTAAGATTTGTGGAAAGGTGGCTCTGATACCATATTGAAATAGTTGGTATATTTTATATTGATAATCCCTTGCTATTTATAGCCTTACAACCTCCTCATTACATTAACTCTCAATAGGAATATCCTATGGCATATTCCAACATACCAAATATACTAATAGGATATTCCAACACATATTTTAACATACCAAAAATACCAATAGGATATTCCAACAATAAGAAGACTAGAGTGGGGTAACTTCTTCAACTGGTAAGGGTCAACAAACTAATTCCTCGGAAGTCCTAGCTCTTGATTCTAGAATAATAAGGGTTCTGAGAGCTTATAAAGGGCAAGAAGCTTTCATTTGGAAGTTAATAGAACGTAAAAGGGATTCATGCTCTTGTTTTTGACTGATGTAATTTTATGCAGAGAAAAAACTCTTATACACTAGTTCAAGATGGGTAGTCGTGGAACCAAATCTAACTATAAATGAAGACATTACTTGTAACTTTGGTATCATAAGTCAAACAGGTTGCAAGGAACCGAATTGGGAAAATAGGCCCAATTGTAGTTTAGATTGGTTACCTTGCTTGTTACAGGTCAGATGATTACAAAGCAGACAAACAGCTTTGCTAGTATGTGAAAGGTTCCAATGGTTAGCATATGCATTCTCATACATCCACTTCCCTAGACATTACTAGCTACGTGAGTCAAACCTTTAGAAGATACCGTCATGAGCGTAAAAAAACTCAAAGTGTGCTTGTATGTTAAAACTTATGTGAGACAAGGCAGTATAGAAAAGTTCAACATGCTCCTATTACAACCCAATGCGCCCTCCTGTGTACAATTCGGGCTATGTTTTGAGACTGTAACAGGTAAACATATTCTTATAAAAACGAGAAGTCATGTATAACACTAGAAAGATTCCAAATATACACAATGAGAAAAACACAAACTTCAAAGGGAAAAGTATTTAAACGAGCATCTAAAATAGACTGACAAATCTCATATAAGAGATAATTATGAAAAATTGGGAAGCAGTTCCATACAAATTGTACAACTATTCTGAACTTGAGCACATAAACCAAGCTGAACATATTTATTATATCAACAAACATACAATAAACGACCAAAATGTGCAACCAATTAACATACATATGCAATGAACCGACATATGATCTCCCACTCGTTAAATTCTACCTACAATTAAAATGCAATTAGCCACTAACCCATGTCATAAAACCCATGGCTAACACTCAAATTTTGATAGATCTCTCAAGCAAAATAACGGATGGACGCTAAAAAATACACTAGCACATCAAAAACAATATTGTATGTCATAACGTACTCATATAGCACATTGAATATTATACCACAAACCCAAAAATATATCTAGTTCGCAACCCCAGCACATGCACTACCAAATATATTTAATTTTATAAAGATAATTAATAACCCCAAAGTTCCACTCAAGAAAAGAAAGCTCCTCAAGAAAAAAATTATAATTATTTATACAGCAGATGTTCCTAAATTCAGTTGGCTTCTTTGGGACATGACAAAAAAAACTCTAAAAAAAGTAAGGTGTACAAAAATCAACTGTGTCCATATTGTGTCATGTTCCTGTCCATGCAAGATAGCGTGTGGAACTTGTGCTTCAAGATATGCTACTATGTTGCATAGGCATGGATTTGACACAACACAGTAAATGACAATGTACACCTATTTTGGTGTCCTAACATACTTAATTTTTCCACCAAATAATTTTTTCAATTAACTGATACACTTCATAAACCCAAATCTTCCCAAAAAAACAATCACTAAATAACAGATCATGCATGCAAAAATTGGGGGTAAAACTAA
Source organism: Iris pallida (assembly GCA_029216955.1). Lineage (NCBI taxonomy): Eukaryota > Viridiplantae > Streptophyta > Magnoliopsida > Asparagales > Iridaceae > Iris > Iris pallida. Next base: position 7,435 of record JANAVB010038060.1, read on the forward strand.
GACAAAAACATGCAACATTTATAAACACTCACATTTCTTGGTAAATAATTCTAAAAAAAATGGTAAATAATCCTAAAAATTTCTTAGTAAATAATTATAACAATTTGGTACATAATCCTGGATAAACAATGAATCACATGTAATTAACTTCAAGCAAATTTCAAGCAAAAAATTGATAAATAATTCTTATTTTGGACAAGTAATTAATTTTGAAAAAAAATTGGTAAATAATCTAGGACATAACATGCAGCCTGTGTAAACAATGTAAAACACTCAAATTTTGAGCAAAATAACATGCATCCAAAAACTAGGGCAAAACTAATTTTTTTGGTAAAAAAATCTAAAAATTAGAAGAAAAAATATACCAAGCAGCAGCACTGGAGCACCTAGGGTTGAAAGAATCGGCTAGTTGCAAGGTCGGAGAGAGAGAGAGCAGCTAGTACGTAGCAAAGGTCGGAGAGAGAGAGGTAGCATCCATTCTTTTTTCGAAAGAGAGAGATGGGGAGGGATCAAATGGTTTTTGATCAAATGGTTTGATAAAGTCTCAATGGTTTTGTGATGAACGGTCTAGATTTAGGTCATCCGATCGAACGGTCAGGATGGGGACGTGTGGAGGAAAACGTCCCCCCTAAAAAATTGGCAATTAGCCGCCAAAACTTGGTATTCCCGTCGAGCTATTTGGGACGGTAATGTAAATTATTTGGGACATAAAGTTTTATTAGTCCCAAATAGAGACACATTTTTACAATCTGTTCCAAAAAATAACTACTTTTTTGTTACCAAAAATATAGTCGTCCCCAGAACTACATTTTTAAGACGTTTTAGACTAGTGTTTCTAATAATGTCGTCCCAAAAAGATTTTTTTTTGTTGTGACTGGCAACCCCACTTCCCCCCGCTGGCCGCGCCCCTACCTTCGTTGTCGCTGTTGTGCCATCGTCGTCGGAGAAGGGAGGGTTACCAGAAAGGGGGAGAGAATGGGAAAAGGAGTTTTTGCACTTTACCTTTAGGTTTTAGAGGCTATAATGGTCATTTCATGTCTAATTTGATGTCCGCTAACGACATAAATTAAATTAGGTGTAAATTGTACCAAATATAAATTTAGAGAATTTTTGTCTGGCCCCGCTCTCCGGAGCGATCGTCCTCGCTAAGGCGTGATGCCGCACGAGCCTAGGTTGCGCTCGTGCAAGGCGGTTCCATAACGGCCGATTTCAGCGGCTGCGATGGGGTCGTCGCACAGAAGTCCCAAGCAGAGACATTAAATAATAACAGCGAATTTGAAGCAAAACACAAGTCATTGCAAAACACTCTTTCATTGATATTGAAACAAAGGTTACAATGGGGCGCAAGGCCAAGATTACAAGTCTCTCAAGCTCACATTACAAGTCACTCAGCTCTCTCAAAATACATGTCTTGAGCCAGCGAATGCTTTGGAAGGCGACGTTCATACATTATGTCCCGTATAAGTCTTGACTCCATGCGGCCGTACGCTTCGAATCGCCAAGGAACTCCGCCTCGACATCCAAGTGAGCTCCGTGCCACGAGCTTCTACCTGTGCCTGCACATGAAAACTATGTGGGTGTCAGTACTCAACTGTACTGGTGGAATGAGCTCCTCGTCCACCCATACAAAACCAACCCGTTAATTTACTTTGTGTGTAACATAGTCCCTTCTTATCAATTGTCTTTCTACTCTTTCCTTAGGATCGGTTTTAGGACGGATGCCTTGGCCTATTTTGTGTCTCAAGACCATTTTGTGCTTGCAACAACAACGTCGACTCAACAACGTTAACCTATCAGGTCGTGCTTGCCTTACGGCCCAAAATCAAGACGTAACTACGCGATAAGACTCCATTCCCGTGTGACCGTGCTATAAGTCCTCATTGAGGCCGTGCCTCGCAACTCAATGAGACTCAATCATATCGCCGCCTCGCGGCCCTTGCTGCCTCGCGGCCCTTTGCTACTAAATCATCAAATGACCATCCAACTTGTGAACTAAGTGTCACTCGACCAACTTTGCCTTACGGCATTTTCTGACTTAAACTCAAGACAACTCAAACCAACTTATGCAACTTATATGCCGACAACTCAAGACTCGATGCCACATCTCGTGCCGAAGTACGGTGTCTTCGTTGTAGCCAAATCTTAGGCCCAATATTTTGTATTCCAACTGTACACACGCATTCAACTCGACTCCTTGATATACTGCACTCAATACTACTCAATCCAAAGGCATACACGCGGATCGCTGCCATGCCGACTCATCTATATGATTTGGTCACTGACTCCCAGAGCCATCATGGACTCCTCTAGATTTTGTTAGACGGGTGCCCTTTTAGCGCAAGGTAGCTAGCCCCGCTGCAAGTCCCGCCTAACCCGTGCCGCACAGCTAATTACTGGTTTTCAATCGCGGCCGCAACGGTCCCGTGGCCGCCGGGTTGCCGTGCAGGGAAACCCCCCCTGTCGACAAGTTGTCCATGACCATGCAAGACTCGACACAAACTGACGTCTCACACAGTCATGCTACCTCTAGTGTTACCATCTCTTTCAGGGCTAAGTTCAATACTTCTTAAATTTGAGACCGCCTCGACGACCTATAGTCGCGAGCATTCTTCTTTCTTGTGAGACCGCCTTGCCGACCTATAGTCGCAAGCATTCTTCTTTCTTGTGAGATCGCCTCGCGACCTATAGGCGAGCATACTTCTTTCTTGCCCTTTTTCCAAACTCAATGAATCAACTGTAGCCCGTGCCTTAAACGCTAAGTCCGTGCATCGTGCCTTAAGCCAATCGTGTTCTACGCAACACTACCGCCCGAATCATACTTTATACGACGGGCCTTGAGATCGTGGACTACTTAACTTTGACAAACCGTGAAAAGCGGGACGGTGCTTGTAATGTCTTAGGTCGACCGGCATAACTTTGCCTAACGTAACTTCGCAACAACTTAACGAGCAAAGGCTGCGTCAAGCTTTGCCTTAACGGATCGTGCCATGCATGCATTCGACTTGAACGACCAACTCACTCGGGTGCTAGACTTAGGTCACAAGCTGTCAACGCAACTAACTCATGGGCAAGCCAAGGCTATGCCAAGCCTTGGACGACGGACCGTGCATGCTTTATGAAGCATTCATGCGGCGATGCCTATGACTTAGGCTACGATCATAAATTCGCCTACTCAACCAACTTTCCTTCTCCCAAGCCACGGGACGAAAGATCGAGTGTCATTTTCAAAGTACGTCGTGCACCAACTCTAAGCCAACCGTTGGACCTTTCCATATTCTAACTCAATTTGACCCTTCGGAATTACTCCATTTAGCTATGTGGATTCGTCTCTTTTATTATCAAGCCTACTTGTGCAAGTTGAAAACATGCAATTTATTATGTGAAGGCTAAGATGAGGCAAGTTCACCGAAACTACCCCACCTGAGCGAGCGGTCACCTCGACCGAACGATGTCTTCGAGCAGCCGTTACAAGGCTAAGTCCGAACGCTATCGGCATTTCGATTCCTCCGATTGACTGAGCGGGATGGGGCACTACATCATACACCACTCAGAAAAGTTTCGTCCTCGAAACTAACTGAGTACACTTATCGACTTATCTCTTTACTCAACATTCAAGGACTCTCACACACACTTCTCCTATGCATTCCCTCAAATCCGAGCCACGCTCGTGCTACCCATAATCTTTTCTTCTAAACTCACGATCTCAAAATCTTCAACACTTTTCCATTCCTCAAGTCTCACTTGATTCAACGTATCACTTAGTTGGATCCTGGACATATTCCAGGCGTCCCCAAAATATATGCATTCAGCCAAGCCTCGTGATAGAGAATCCGCCATCACCACTTAGTCAGATCGTGCACATATTCGGATCCCTGATATACGTATGTCAACCGAGCCTCATGAGTGGTGCCTCCATAATTCCTATTGCTCCGCACCGGAACGTTGCCTAACCGCTAGGCTATAGTCAATCCGTCAGTATTAGAATCATAGTTCCCAACAACGATATCAACACTGACCCCATCCTAAGTTCAAACCAAGTTGATAGTACGGGGTTTTTCTACCCTCTTGCATCACTTCATTTCTAAACTTCGAGCATAGATTTCTACACACATCCCAATATTCGTCACACGGGATCTGAGTCATTCAGCAAAGCCATCCGACGATAACTCACGTTTTAACCAATTCCTTGACATATCAATATCACTCGTTCATCAAGCCATTTCGTATAGTCTATCTCTTCGAACACGTTCGACATAATCCGCCTATCAATTCTTTCCAAGTCAAGCACGCTACGACACAATTCATCACTAAACCATAATTCACATTTTTATACTCCCTAAGTCATTTATCCCAATTACGAAATCGATCACAAGGTCATCTGACTTAACAATACTTGTGCCCGATCTCACGCGGGTCAGATTTTCTACGGTGGGCATGAATCACCATGCACGCTCCCGCGGATAATCATCCTCATCGGGACGTAACTCATTCGAGTCTAGACTAATTCACTCTCGATGCGCGGATTGGACCTACTCAATCCTCAAGAATTGCAAGTCCTAATATCCTCAACTTTTCTTTCGCATCAAACCGACAAGTCGAGACAATCAAAGTTGCCGCATCTTTATTTTCCAAGTTCGATCATTCCGCGACATGAATCACCATGTCAGCGCTCACGCGGAAACAATCACCCCAAATCCGACGCAACGCATGTGCGAGGCTAGAGTTGCACTCGCGCAAGACAAGATCATCGACGTTGTGGCTATCAATGTAACCATCAAGATACGATCATTTTCATCCAATATTCATCTCAATCAAAATCCTAAGTATAGCGTCCGTCGGAACAATAACACTTGTACGACCGTCATTCGTCGAGTCAGAGTACCCTTGAGTTATCGCATATCGTCTTTGATACGCCTCAACACCATCGATGATATGCGTAACCTGACGATCTTCTTTGCAACAAATTTCGAGTCGTACGAATGATGCCATCGTTCGACTGGATGATCTCCTTGACATTCAAATTTAAGTTCGATCATTATCCCAATCCTTAGAGTCTTTTCAAACATTCGAATCAAACTTTTCATGCACGCTATCTTCCCGTCGTGCTAACTTTTTCTATACGATCCACCTATCGATTTCCTTTATCAAGTCATCTGCTCGCTACACCTTAACTTCCCTCGGTTTGATTTCACCTACTCAATCATTCTCGCGTTTTTATTTCGTACAATCCTCAATCCCGTGCACGTTCCATACGTGTAAATTTCTAGGTTGTTCGAACCAACTCGTCCAAATCCTCAAGATTACATCTTGCTCAACGACACTCAATCTAAGGCTTTGTATAACGCAACGCTTGTGATAGACTCATCGACACCCCCACATCCTCAATCGATCGATCGACATTCCTGAGGCTATCGCATACACCACTCAGAAATGAAGTCATTCAACAAATCCTCAAAACTATCATTCGAATCAAAATTGACTTCTTCAAATCCCGTTCGAACCATTCCTTTAATTTTCAAGCACGCTCATCTATATCGCACCGACGTTATCGTTGTCGATAGCACCCTATCGATAGTCATCTCAATTTACTCAATCGAGTTCAACTCATTCTTGCTCGACACTATTCAATTCCTTACTCGACTTTTCTAAGGTCGACGCAACTTTGGTGTATATGCCCAGCCCGACTTAGCCAACTGTGCTTACGCAAACCATCTTTTTATTTTTTTTCAAAAATGTTTCTCCTACGTTTTGCAAAATAGATAGACTTATTGTATGGACATCCCGTGGGAATTTAGAGAGAGCGCACCAACGATATCAACTTTGCGGAACCAAAATTTCAGAGTTTGCGAAAACAACAGAGTTAAAGAATTCAAGCGATAGTCAAGGACGTAAAGCCATGCTCTGATACCATTATGTCACGCCCGCTCCCGTAGGAGCGGTCGTCCTCGCTAAGGCGTGATGCCGTACGAGCCTAGGTTGCGCTCGTGCAAGGCGGGTTCCATAACGGCCGATTTCAGCGGCTGCGACGTCGCACAGAAGTCCCTAGCAGAGACATTAAATAATAGTAGCGAAATTTGAAGCAAAACACAAGTCATTGCAAAATACTCTTTCATTGATTAAACAAAGGTTACAATGGGGCACAAGGCCAAGATTACAAGTCTTCAAGCTCACATTACAAGTCACTCAGCTCTCTCTCATCTCTCAATACATGTCTTGAGCCAGCGGATGCTTGGGAAGGCGACGTCCATACATTATGTCCCGTATAAGTCTTGACTCTATGTGGCCGCACGCTTCAATCGCCAAGGAACTCCGTGCCTCGACGCATCCAAGCGAGCTCCGCGCCACGAGCTTCTACCTGTGCCTGCATATGAAAACTATGTGGGTGTCAGTACTCAACTATACTGGTGGAATGAGCTCCTCGCCCACCCATACAAAACCAACACGTTAATTTACTTTGTGTGTAACATAGTCCCTTCTTATCAATTGTCTTTCTACTCTTTCCTTAGGATCGATTTTAAGATGGATGACTTGCCTATTTTGTGTCTCAAGACTATTTCGTGCTTGCAACAAAACGTCGACTTAACAACGTTAACCTATCAAGTCGTGCTTGCCTTACGGCCCAAAATCGGAGACGCAACTACGCGATAAGACTCCATTCCCGTGTGACCGTGCTATAAGTCCTCGTTGAGGCGTGCCTCGCAACTCAATGAGACTCAATCATATCGCCGCCTCGCGGCCCTTTGCTACTAAATTATCAACTGACCCATCCAACTTGTGAACTAAGTGTCACTCGACCAACTTTGTTGCGGCATTTCCTGACTTAAACTCAGACAACTCAAATCAACTTATGCAACTTATATGCCGACAACTCAAGACTCGACGCCATCTCATGCCGAAGCACGGTGTCTTCGTTGTAGCTAAATCTTAGGCCCAACATTTTGTATTCCAACTGTACACACGCATTCAACTCGACTCCTTGATATACTGCACTCAATACTCGACTCAATCAAAGGCATACACGCGGATCACCGCCATGCTGACCCATCTATATGATTTGGTCACTGACTCCCAGAGCCATCGTGGACTCCTCTAGCTTTTGTTAGACGGGTGCCCTTTCAGCGCAAGGTAGCTAGCCCCGCTGCAAGTCCCCGCCTAACCCGTGCCAGCAGCTAATTACATTTCCAATCGCGGCCGCAACGGTCCCGTGGCCGCCAGTTGCCGTATAGAGAAACGACCCACCTTGTCGACAAGTTGTCCATGACCATGCAAGACTCGACACAAACTGACGTCTCACACAGTCATGCTACCTCTAGTGTTACCATCTCTTTCAGGGCCAAGTTTAATACTTCTAAATCTGAGACCGCCTCGCCGACCTATAGTCGCGAGCATTCTTCTTTCTTGTGAGACCGCCTCGCCGACCTATAGCCGCGAGCATACTTCTTTCTTGGCCTTTTTTCCAAACTCATTGAATCAACCGTAGCCCGTGCCTTAAAACGCTAAGTCCGTGCATCGTGCCTTAAGCCAATCGTTCTACGCAACACTACCGCCCGAATCATACTTTATACGACGGGCCTTGAGATCGTGGGACTACTTAACTTTGACAAACCGCGAAAGAGCGGGACGGTGCTTGTAATGTCTTAGGTCGATCGGCATAACTTTGCAACGTAACTTTGCAACAACTTAACGAGCAAAGTCTGCGTCAAGCTTTGCCTTAACGGATCGTGTCGTGCATGCATTCGACTTGAACGACCAAGTCACTCGGGTGCCTAGACTTAGGTCACAAGCCGCTCAACGCAACTTAACTCATGGGCAAGCCAAGGCTATGCCAAGCCTTGGACGACGGGACCGTGCATGCTTTATGAAGCATTCATGCGGGCGACGCCTATGACTTAGGCTACGATCATAACTTCGCCTACTCAACCAACTTTCCTTCTCCCAAGCCATGGGACGAAGGATCGAATGTCATTATCAAAGCACGCCGTGCACCAACTCTAAGCCAACCGTTGGATCTTTCCACATTCTAACTAATTTGACCCTTCGGGATTACTCCCTTTAGCTATGTGGATTCGTCTCTTTTATTATCAGACCTACTTGTGCAAGTTGAAAACATGCGATTTATTATGAAGGCTAAGATGAGGTGTCACGACCCGCACCCGGTTATGGATACGAATACGTGGGCCACGCCCAGCCTACGCCGCGGTATCGGCGGTAGAACGCTGTCAAGTATACTATACTAACTACAACTTCTAAGATCCATAACTATGAAATGTACTCATGTCACATCACGAAAACTAAGGAAGATAAGACAAAAATAATTACAATATCACTAGAACAACTAGAATCTACAATGATCATAAGACAGAAAAATAAAGAAGGAACAACAAGACTAACTAAGGATAACTACCAGGCAACTCACATAGAAGAATAGTGAGATCCACCTCAGCTAGCAACATCATGAAGTCCCATACTGAGGGCACAACTACTCCTAAAATTTTGTCAACATATCCAGTCAGGATGGAACGAGCACAAATCTCAAATACAGTTCTAATTAGACGATATTGAACATGTACAGTAAAATAGAGAATATACAAGAAATCATGAAATGTACATGTGAGTATCATGGCAAGGTAAGCTGTAAATCTAGAGCTAGAACAAGGCAAGTAAAACTGATAATGGCATGTACAAGAATCAAGAATCATCTATCCAAGTGTGTGAGTACTAGTTTCGACATGTGGCCGGCTTGGGTCTACACAAGGTCTACTGATCAGCCAATCCTACGTGGAGTGTAGGATTGGTAGCATTCATGGTCTACAAGAATAAATAAGGCGGATAATGACCACACATCTACACTAATACTCCCCGTCCCCGACTAGTATAGTGGATCCAACCATGACACATCATGACATGCGATTCTCCGAGAGGGTAGCTAGCCTTCGCAGGAATCGTGTCTATACAATGCACAAGGAACAAGGAAGACTTGCACAAGATATACCAAGGAAAGCGAGGAATAACATCTCATGACGGGATCCAGAGAAATACCAATCCGTGTGAACAATGTGTCAAGAGAACAAGGGTATCTACACTAAATACAAGAAACATAAACGATATCATAAAACAAATATTATCAGAGAATGTACTCGCCTGCGATGTGATGAATAAGTCGACTGAGTCCAAGAACAGTACCTCGAGGACCTATAGATGGAATACTGTATCAATATAAGGGTTTGGAAGTAAAATCAAGTCATACTAAGTCAAACTAGGTCTAGGCACGTCAAGCAAGTCAAACTAGATCAATCTAAGTCAATGGTTGACTTACAGTTGACTTTGGTCAACTGGTCAACTCTGGTCAACCCTAGGTCAACTCTAGGTCAAACTTGACTAACATTGACTAACAGTTGACTTTGGGTCAACTGGTCAACTCTGGTCCAGTTCTAGTCAATTTTAGGTTACGGTTGACTTCCGGTTGACTTTGGTCAAAATAGTCAACTGTGGTCAACCAGGGTCAAAACTAGTCTAACCTAGGTCAAATGTTGACTCTACTCGACGTTCAGTCAAAGTAGAACCACGGTCAAACAGGGTCAAAGCTATAGTCTCTAAAAACATCTACAGAGTCAAACATTCAATTTCAGTGATTGTGAAATCACTGGAATCGATGGATCTCAAAATACCACAAAAGGAGAAAGATATAATAATAGGGTAAAAAACCTACATATGTTGTTGGATGGTGAAGCAATCATTACCAACGTGTCCAGAATGGTCGAAATAGCTAGAATAGCCTGTCCATAAGTCCAATTTGGACACAGGGGCAAAAAGATAATTTCGGGTTAAAACGGTGTCCGTGTCGGATCCGCTTTGCACCGAAAAATGTGCAAGAATTCTAGTCTACCAAACCTAACAAATTATATGTCCACGAATCCAGAATGACGATACGATCCCAACGGTATATCCAGAATTGGATTTCGTTGACCCGATCTCAAATTGGTCCGTTGACAAGGACATTGAAATTCGATTTGCACGGAAAAGCGTGTCGGAGCCAATGTTTAAAACTCAGCAAATTATATGTCAGCGAGTCCAGAATGACGATACGAACTCAACGGTATATCCAGAATTGGATTTCGATGAGTCAATCTCAAAATGACCTGTTGACCCAGATATTGGTATCCGACTTGTACCGAAATGCGTACCGGAACCAATGTCCACTAAAATCTAGCAAATTATATCAACGAGTCCAGAATGACGACACGAACTCAACGGTATATCCGGAATTGGATTCCGATGAGCCGATCTCAAAATGACCCGTTGACCCGGATATCGGTATCTGACTTGTACCGAAATACGTGCCGGAACCAATGTCCACTCAAACCTATCAAATTATATATCAACGAGTCCAGAATGACGATACGAACTCAACGGTATATCCAGAATTGTATTCCGATGAGCCGGCGTCAAAAAGTCCCGCTGACCCGGACTATGGGGTCCACTTTGCACCGAAATGCGTGCCAGGGCCCACATCCTCCAAGTCTACTGGTGGTGTCAGAAATTGAATCCGGAGTCCCGGGTTCAAAAATGGAATTTAACAAGTGCAACACTAAGAATTCAAACGGCCAACTTTGGCGTCGAATTCGACCGACCTAACAAGCTCGAACTGAAATGAAATCTAAAGGGGGCAGGAAGAGGGTTATACCAGCTGTGCACCGGAACTGGTAGCGCGCAAAACGGAGCTACAATGACGAAGATACGAACCCGCGAAGTTGGCGTCACGAAACTGTCCAAAAATAGTTCAAACTAAAACGTCAATTTGGTGGCCAGTTTTGATCTATCAAACGACGAAATTAACGGGTGAAATTTGAGAGGGAGGAAGGGGTATATACCGGGATTGAGATGGAGCAAAGAAATCGCTGATCCAACGGTAGGATTTCTCGAAAAATGTGCACAAAGTGGCTGTTCCCAGACGCAAATTCTGAAATTCGAAACGCGCGCGCGACGAATCCCGTGCAAAACACACGAATCGCCTCGGTAATGCGTCGTGGGAGACGACGCGCGCCACAGGAGAACTCGCCGGGGTCGTCCAGCCATGGGTGGCCGGCACGCGGTAGCGCCGGCCATCCGTCGGCGGCGGCGGCGCTGAACCGCCGGCCAGGGCGCGCGGGGTACTGCTGCCCCCTGCTACAGCTGCTGCGTGCTGCACTGCTGCGGCTGCTGCCTCGCGGCGGCGCACGCGGTGGCGCAGCCAGGCGGCGGCGGCCCAGCAAGGGGGAGGAAGGAGGAGGAGATGAGAAGAGGTGGTGGTGTTTGTTGAATATAGTGATGGAGATGGTGTTGGTAATGGTGATGTGGTATTGAAGAAGAAGAAGAAGAAGTGAGAAATACTTGAAGAAGAAAATGAAGAAGGAGTTGGGAGGGGGCTGTCGGCTGTGTACAGGAAAGGGAGGGGTGATGTATGTGTTAATTTGATGGAAAGGAGAGAGAGAGAGTTTATATATATATATATATATATATATATATATATATATATTATATATATATATATATATATATATATTATATATATGTGATATATTACATATAGAAGGAGAAAGAATGAGAGATATTTAATGAGAGACAGAGAAAGTGATATTTGTGAAAGAGACAAGAGAGGGGGTGGGCTGGTCGGCTACACATAGGGGGAGTTAGGAGAGAGAGTGAGGTGAGGATGAGAGAGAGATTATATATATATATGTATATATAATATGTATATATGTGATATATACACATGGAGAGAGAGAAATAGATATTTTCAAAATAGAAAAATAGGAAAATATGTGGGGTATTTGGGCAGTCATGAAAGAACAATATGGAGCTTGGGCTCGGGTCCGATCGAGCCGGGTCGGGTCAAAATCGGACAGGAGGCAATAATTGAATTAAAATGGGTATTTAAAATCGTGGGTAAATAAGTAGCATGTGGGGGCTCAAATAAATGGGACACCAGTGTCAGGCGGGTAGTAGGCTTCATGTGGGCCATGGCCATATTTGGGGTCGACTAGGTGGTGGGTCGATGTCGGGTCCCGAAATTAAATTGGAAATTAAATCAGGTTTTACGGTAGATAGTTAATTGGCCTAAATTGACCCGAAAGTTGTGCGAAGAAAATGAAGCACAAGATGGTGTGCCTGAGTGGGACACGAAGGTCATGGATGAAGAGCGTCTCGAGTAGATCATGCATGACAAGTTGGTTCTGAGAAAACGACTGGTCTGGTGCTCCTAAATTAAAAGTCACGGTAACGTGCTTATGGATCAAGGAAAAGAGTGGGAATTCAATTAATAATTAAATGGTCTAAATTGACCCGAACTTGCGCGAAGCAAAAAGAGCACAAGGGAACGAGTTTGGATGGGACATAATATATCGACGTGAAGATAATCTCGTCTACTACAAACTTCAAGAAGGAAGTTTCCAGAGACTGGCATCCCTGATGCTCTAGAAATCCAAGTCACGATAAAGAGCATTAAATCAAATAATCAAAATAATAATATCTATTACAACTAATTGAATTAAAAAATTAAAAAAATAAGCCCTAAAATCAGGGGCTTACATCCTACCCACCTATAAAAATTTTGTCCTCGAAATTAAAATCATCCAATAGGTCAAGCTAAAACATGCAACTGCTATGGCTACAATACTAAATCTGCTACCCTTGTGATCATCTATGTTGTTTCTCTCTACAGGTATTTTGGTTCATGTTCATCAAGCTTCTTCCATAAAAACCATGTCTATTTACCCCTTAGAATCTTCATATCAATAAGCACCTTTACATATACTCTAAAATATAGGTCATCCTCGAGATACGTATATATATATATCACAATGATTGGCCATCAACCAAAATTCCAATCTCAAAAGCAATTTGTTTGTTTCCTATCCCGTCATAAATATCCTTATCCTATTAATCACCAGCTCCTTGAAATTGTACATTCAAAACCTATTCTGGGTATTGAGCCTTCTCTCTTTACTCAAGAACTCCTGAATATAAACCCTCAAATCTAAGCACAAGATTCTAGTCCTAAATCCGTAGTCACTAAATATAATTTCATTACCCCTTCTTAGATACCTTAAAATCAATCCATATATCAAACTAGTCATCCTTAATGGTTTTCTAAGTCCACTATAATCAGTCACTTATATCTGTCCTATAAGCTTAACCCAATAAATCCCCAAGGAAATATACTCATCACAATCACACATTAACATACAGTTACACTACAAAGTCTATTAACAAGGTCTGGCTATCCAATCGTCAAAAATAGAAGGTAACAAGGCCTAAGACTGGGTCTAGCAATCCATATTAATATTCAGACAAGGTAAGGGTCAAGCAAGACAGGAAAGATTATCGAAATATTTCCAGGAATAGTACGAGGCCAAATGAAATACATAGGACGTAGTCGAAGTAAAACTCAAGAACCATATACCTCCGTAATTATGTCACATGAAGTTACTATCGCTAGTGTGCATCTAGCTGCGATTAACTTCCTTGTTCCATAATACGACAGATGGCTGCAGTGCACTGCTGCCACGCCAGATAATATAGGTTCCTGAACTTAACTTGGCTAATATCCGTAAAATATTTCCAATAATTTTTTGCAAAATAAAGGAGAAAATGTTAGTCAAAATGCTTAGGGAGTGGTCCAAGTAGAATTCGAGAAACATATTTAACCAGGATGCCGTTATCCGAAGTCATGCCTCGCCAGTATTTCTCTGGATGCAAACTCCCGATTCCGTAATACAAGGATAAATTACTTTTCGAACCTTTCCTGAATCAACCCATTAGGCACTTTCAACAATTACCGGGAAGGACAAGAAGAATTACCCAAGTGGTTAGCGAAGAAGAGTTTAGTCAAATCATAGGAAAATGGAACACAACAATCATGTTGAAAAAATCCTTATTGTGGTGTAGATAGACAGAGTTAACCAAGACGGGGAAGGATAATGATAAGAATTTGTTCTTGCTCATCCGGTCATAACAAAGTGATCCGATTTAAAATATAATCTGATAACCATATACGTCTTCCTGGAATTATGTTGCCAGAATTTTTGCCACGCCTGTATGCATAGCTGCAATAAACGATAGAGTCCATAACTTGGGTATACACCCTATAATTATGTCATCTAGATTCCTTACCACGCCAACTAGTATGGCTGCACGAAAATCTAAATTCCATAGATAGGATAGTATATCCATCATCAGGCTCCCCGTCCCTGTCGTGCTAGCTAGTATGACTGCGATAAATTCTAAACTCCATAAATAAGGTAGACATTTATCATTCTCATCGAATATGCTTATCAGAATATCTTAACTCAATTCATAAAAATTGATCTTAGAGACAAAGTCAAAGTCAACAACGAACGAACATCAAGATTCAAATTCCATGACGAATCAAGGATAAGTAAATGGGAACTAGCAAAACAGATTCCGAGACAGGATTTAGGAAAAGTTTTCAGGAGAAGTCCCAAAGGTACGATCTAGGTCAAAATAAAGGAAATCATTGGAATATAATCTAAAACAATCTCAACCTGATATGAGACTGGCAAATCATATTCCCGTCTGTAAAACCCCTAAATTTTACTATTTTTTATTATTAAATTTTGTCCGATTTAAAATTTTGTATTGTACGTCGCGTAGTATTTTACGTCGCGCACGACGTTTTATTTTTCGTAATTGCTCGACGAGTGCGAATATGTACGAGCGTACTATATTTTAGAAAAATATTTTCTTATTTTTATAGTTTCAAAATAATATATGTAATATTTAAATTAGCTATCAAAATTTCCTAAATTAGAATTTATTTATGTAAAGCCTTTTATTTAGAATAATTAATACTCTTAGTGTATGCACATATTTCATAAATATTTTGCTAGTTTATTTCAAATAAAAATATAATTTTCAAGATTTATTATTATTAATAATTTATTATTTAAAAATATTAATGTAAATTTTGAAATTATTATTATTAATAATTTTAGAAAATATATTTCAAAATTATTGTAAAGATTTAAATTTTGATTTGATTCCATGGATACATTTAAATAGTAACTAATATCTATATTTGAAATTGATTTGATTTTAAACTAAGAGAATTTAATTTGATTTAAATTGGATTTGGATTTTGATTTGATTGCTTTTAAACTAAATTAGAAAATATCCAAATAGGGTTTTAAATATCCTAATTCTTATCTTATTGGGAATTCCCACATCCTATAAATAGGCAGGTACTCCTCCAACTTTTTTTTATTAATTCCTCCATAATTATTCCACCACAAATAGGTGTGCCTCGTGCGGTGTTCCATCCATCGTGTCATCCGTGACGGCCTCGGGTCCAACCCCGGGTGTCTTCCACTATCCTTATTTTTACATGTACATCGTCTTCTTTGTGTCCGACATGCCGGACACGTACACCAAATCTTTCCAACTAATTTCCGTGTCCGACACTTGGACACAATTCCTAATCCCTAACCCTAACCCTAACCCTAAATCATAATTTGGCCAGTCAGCTATCAACCGTCGGAATTCCTCCAAGCTCTTCCCTGACCGCAACATCGTCTCCACCACCAGCCCCTCTCGGCCAACACACCGTACACCCGATCCCGGCACCCGCCACCTGCAACCTCGGCCTCTTCCCGTCACCGTCCCTCAACACCACCACCATCACCACCATCAGCTTAGACCAACCCCTGTCACCACGCCCGTCGTCGCTGTCACACCAACAGCCCCGCTACAGCCCTTCACCGTCGCTACCAAACCACTAGCCACCACCAGCCCGGCCACCGTCGTCGTCGACCACACAAGGAATAGAAAACCCAAATCAAAAACCCTAACCCTAAAACTAACCTCCGGCGACCGCACGACCGGCGGCGAGCTCCATCCGCGAGCACCGGCGAGCCTGCCGCGCCAAAGAAACCCGCGCCAGCCGAGCGCCCAGCCTCAGCCTCCGCCTCCGCGCCCAGATCCCGGCCGCCTCTTTCGGCGCAGCGCCGCTCCCTCGCTTCTCCTCCGCCGAAGACACGCCGCCAGAAACCCCCGAACTCCTCACCCCTCTCCGATCGTCCTTCCGCCGAGCGCCCAGCCGGCGAGCGTGCCACGCCGCTGAGCCCGATCCCCGACTTCTTCCCTTCTCTCTCCGTAGTCACCGCCGCCCGACGCTACTCCCCCTCCTCGATCCATCTTCTGCCTCTCCCTCTCTCACGCTTGTCTCGCTCTCCATCGCTCTCTCCTTCTTTCTCAATCTCCTCTTTCTTTTTCTTTTTTTCTTTTTCTTCTAAACCCAGCTTTCTCCTGTTTCTGCTGGTTCCCTCGAAAGAGGAGAACCACAGCACAGTGTTGATTAATTTTTTATTGTTTTATTATTTTTTATTTTACTTTTTTTGTTAACTATTGCTATTATTATATTTCTTCAGATTTTATTATACTGATCTTATTTTACTACTATTATAATTATTATTATTATTATTATTATTATTATTATTATTATTATTAATTATTATTATTATTATTGTTAAATAAGTATGGTAATATTTCTAAATTAATTTGGTCAAAAAATGTATTAGGCATAGTCCTATTATTTTTAAATTGGGTTATAAGCCCTAAAATATTGCGATATTATTTTATATTATTATGTTTTCTTTTAGTCTAAAGGTTATATTCGATAAATGTTAGTTTTTATCATAAAAATTGTTTCCTATATTTTCAAGTAATTACTTGGTAATTTGAATACAAGAAATATATAGTTTACTTATAAGTGATTTTTAAATATAGTTTTATTTATAATTGAAGTTCCAATATAGTTTTCTACCTATAAATTCATTTTCACAAACTTAGAGTTTTAGCCTAAAGTGATTTCTATTTTAAAAGTATTTACCTAAAACTTCTTTCGACTAGTGTAATATATTTTAAAAGTATTATAAATATTTTCAAAAATTTGAATATTTTATTTATCAAATTTCCTTTCGACTATCCTTTTGTCCGCAACTAAGCCCATTACTCCCAATACCTCACCAATTCTAGACTACCTTATGTCGACCCTAACTAAGTTGACCGTCCTGGACCCGATGGAATATCCGTGCCACCACCGAGGTCCCCTTGTATAGTTATTGCACCGAAGTCGCAGTTCGTGCCATCTTGATCATCGCAGCACACCAGGCGTCCTACCAGGCAAGACACCTTGCCATTTGCTGTTTATTTATTTTAGCTCATATTTTATGCACTATTTATTTCTTTATGCAAAATAAACTATGATACATGGCATAACCTGTTAGAACTTACTGTTCATTTATATTCCTGCTATGTATTTTTTTACACATTAAACCTAGATTAAGGGACCACCTTGTGTTGCATTGGCCTTGACACGTTGTAACACGAAGTTGTGTGTCGCATGTAGGACACGGAAGTGCGTGATTTGCTGGCCACCAGTACGTACAAGCCGTGCGATAGGAATAACCGCTAATAGATGTTGCATGCTTAGTTTGACTTAGCAGTTATAGAGGTTTACTATTATAGATACAACAGAGTAGACATTGGACGGGGAGGATAATTCCTTAGCGTATGGGCTTCGATGCACTTCCCTTGTGACCCGGACTCTCCGCTGGAGATAGGGGTTGATGACCCATGATTACTGACGGCCACTGACGATTCTGCGGAACGTCATGCTCTTACTGATGGAGCCTCTGGTGCCCAAGGGGGACTATGCCGATCCTATTCAGCCAGGGTCCATGCGTAGAAAGGATTATTCTTAACTATATTTCACTTAGAACGGTAGGCTACCTTTATCCGTTAGGTACGAGTACTTTTGGTTTGGGTACTTGTATCTGACCGTGGCTTGGAACAATAACTTATCGCGGATTAGTTCGTCACATCTTGTCCTTGTTTGGTTGTTGGTGTGACTTACTACTTCGAGAAGGTATTGAACCTTGTTGGGGTCCGGATACCATATTGGATTCTTAGCATGGAAGGTACGTCACCGTAAATTAGTTTACCATCTCATGTCCTTGTTTGGTTGGGGGGATGGTACGCTTGTTCAATAGGTGCGTATTGGACCATGTTATAATTTGATTTACTTATTTATTTGAGCGATATTTATTCAGTTTATATGGCATAAATTATGTGTCTTGTTACGTCTCTCTGAGGACCTGGTTATCTCGCCAGGTGTGTGCTCTTGTCTTTCGCAGGTGCTCTAGCTCTAGCCGTAATCATCACTATTTCTACGAGGATGATTGCACTTGGATCGTCTTCGCTTCGCTCGCCAAAATCTTTCTTTGTTATGTATTCTTTTCATAGTTGGTAGTGGATTTGTCTCCGCCCAACTACATGTACCAAATAACAATTTCATAGTTGATTATATGATATCTTCTATTCTTTATTTCGTGTGGATGAGATTAGTTATGGTTCTACTGCATTTTACAGCTTATGTATTCATACGAGGTTTCCATATATTAGAGTATACTTCGATAAATACAGCTGGCATGTCTACGTTCCTAGTCCTGCGTATTTTGGGACTGGGGCATTACATGTTTTTGTGGTGGCCCACGCAGGTCAAGATAATGTTTGGTTACTTTACCGTACCAAGCAAGCCTGCGTATAGGATTAGAAGTCTAGGATCTCATCCACATACTTGACCTCTTTCCTTGATTTTATCTACCGTTTGACTCATCAATTGCATCTTGCTTGCTTCCTTCCATCCCTATTCTTATCTTCCCTTCGTGCTTGCTAGAGATTAACCCTACTAGTTAGATGTCCCAAAACACCCTTAGCTTAATTCTTTAAGTTGGGTAGAATATCCCACGACCTAACACACCCTTGACCATTAAGGGAATACAAATAGTATTACCTAGACCATAGAGACTAGAAGAATTTAACCCATTTGGTCAACCAAGCCTTGGTCAATAAAACCGTAGAATGATAGTATAGGAGTACCAAGACTTAGATCCTTATGACACTTAGACTATTCATATTGTTATTTTTTTCATCTACCCTCGTGCCTATGATTTACTACCTAGACTAATGATGCTAATATAGCCTAGTATTTGCAAGCTAATTCTTTATCGAGCTTGCTCAAGGCATATGATATTGAGCGGCCGTTCACTAACATATTGTCTAATCAGAACCGGTGCATGATGGTCTGATCAACCGAGTGCACTTTGGTTCGACTTTTTCATATATCAATCTACGTGGATGGGATGTAGTTAAACTTTCCCTTTAGAATTCCATCCACGACTGCCTTGACGATTCTTTGAAAAATATTCGGTCGTCCTTGAATCACGTATTCGTATTCGATAATGCCTCCTTCGAACTCTATATTGCTTTCGCCTTCACCTATTTTAGAAGAATGAAAGCGTTGTACTAGAACTTCCTTTAGCCTTCCTATCGGCTATGACCATTCTCACTCGATGTTGCTATATCTTCATCCTAAACTACTCGTCCTTCTTCTGGGCCCTATATTTGCTATCATGACCTTCTAATCGCTTAAATTAAGCGAATCTATTTCGTTCTCTTAATCGTGACCCTCATTCATTACCCGTGACCATACCGTATTATTTTTCTACGATCTAGATCGCGATTTCTTACGACATGATTTTTGTGAAAACATTGTCATCATTGGATCCCCATTGATACACCCTTGTGTTCTCTCACCCCCCTACTAATTCTTAATTTCGAGGACGAAATTCTTTTAAGTTGGGTAGGATGTAAAATCCCTAAATTTCTACTATTTTTTATTATTAAATTTTGTACCGATTTAAAATTTTGTATTGTACGTCGCGTAGTAGTATTTTACGTCGCGCACGACGTTTTATTTTTCGTAATTGCTCGACGAGTGCGAATATGTGCGAGCGTACATATTTTAGAAAATATTTTCTTATTTTTATAGTTTCAAAATAATATATGTAATATTTAAATTAGCAATCAAAATTTTCTAAATTAGGATTTTATTTATGTAAAGCCTTTTATTTAGAATAATTAATACTCTTAGTGCATGCACATATTTCATAAATATTTTGCTAGTTTATTTAAATAAAAATGTAATTTTCAAGATTTATTATTATTAATTTATTATTTAAAATATTAATGTAATTTTTGAAATTATTATTATTAATAATTTTGGAAAATATATTTCGAAATTATTGTGAAGATTTAAATTTTGATTTGATTCCATGGATACATTTAAATAGTAAACTAATATCTATATTTGAAATTGATTTGATTTTAAACTAAGAGAATTTAATTTGATTTAAATTGGATTTGGATTTGGATTTTGATTTGATTGCTTTTAAACTAAATTAGGAAATATCCAAATTGGGTTTTAAATATCCTAATCCTTATCTTATTGGGAATTCCCACATCCTATAAATAGGCAGGTACTCCTCCAACTTTTTTTATTAATTCCTCCACAATTATTCCACCACAAATAGGTGTGCCTCGTGTCGGTGTTCCATCCCTCGTGTCAGCCGTGACGGCCTCGGGTCCGACCCCGGGTGTCTTCCACTATCCTTATTTTTACATGTACATCGTCTTCTTTGTGTCCGACATATCGGACACGTACACCAAATCTTTCTAACCTAATCTCCGTGTCCGATACTTGGACACGATTCCTAATCCCTAACCCTAACCCTAACCCTAAATCCTAATTTGGCCAGTCAGCTATCAACCGCCGAAATTCCTCCAAGCTCTTTCCTGACCGCAACATCGTCTCCACCACCAGCCCCTCTCGGCCAACACGCCGCACACCCGATCCCGGCACCCTCGCCACCTGCAACCCCGGCCTCTTCCCGTCGCCGTCCCTCAACACCACCACCATCACCACCATCAGCCTAGACCAACCCCCGTCACCACCGCCCGTCATCGCCGTCACACAACAGCCCTGCCACAGCCCGTCACCGTCGCTACCAAACCACTAGCCACCACCAGCCCGGCCACCGTCGTCGCCGACCACACAGGAATAGAAAACCCAAATCAAAAACCCTAACCCTAAAACTAACCTCCGGCGACCGTACGACCGGCGGCGAGCTCCATCCGCCGAGCACCGGCGAGCCCGCCGCGCCAAAGAAACCCGTGCCCAGCCAAACGCCCAGCCTCAGCCTCCACCTCCGTGTCCAGATCCCGGCCGCCTCTTTCGACGCAGCGCCGCTCCCTCGCTTCTCCTCCGCCGGAGACACGCCGCCAGAAACCCCCGAACTCCTCACCCCTCTCCGATCGTCCTTCCGCCGAGCGCCCAGCCGCCGGCGAGCGTGCCACGCCGCTAAGCCCGATCCCCGACTTCTCCCCTCTTCCTCCTCCGTAGTCACCGCCGCCCGATGCCACTCCCCCTCCTCGATCCATCTTCTGCCTCTCCCTCTCTCACGCTTGTCTCGCTCTCCATCGCTCTCCCTTCTTTCTCAGTCTCCTCTTTCTTTCTTTCTTTTTCTTTCTTCTTCTAAACCCAGCATTCTCCTGTTTCTGCTGGTTCCCTCGAAAGAGGAGAACCACAGCACAATGTTGATTAATTTTTTATTATTTTATTATTTTTTATTTTACTTTATTTTTGTTAACTATTGCTATTATTATTATATTCTTCATATTTCATTATACTGATCTTATTCTACTACTATTTTTTTTATTATTATTATTATTATTATATTATTATTATTATTATTATTATTATATTATTATTATTATTATATTATTATTATTGTTGTTGTTGTTGTTGTTGTTGTTGTTGTTGTTAAATAAGTATATGGTAATATTTCTAAATTAATTTGGTCAAAAAAATGTATTAGGCATAGTCCTATATTATTTTCAAATTGGGTTTATAAGTCCTAAATATTGCGATATTTTTTATATTGTTATGTTTTCTTTTAGTCTAAAGGTTTATTCGATAAAGTTAGTTTTTATCATAAAAATTGTTTTCCTATATTTTCAAGTAATTACTTAGTAATTTGAATACAAAAAATATATAGTTTTACTTATAAGTGATTTTTAAATATAGTTTTATTTATAATTGAATTTCCAATATAGTTTTCTACCTATAAATTCATTTTCACAAACTTAGAGTTTTAGCCTAAAGTGATTTCTATTTTAAAAGTATTTACCTAAAACTTCTTTCGACTAGTGTAATATATTTTAAAAGTATTATAAATATTTTCAAAAATTTGAATATTTTATTAATCAAAATTTCCTTTCGATTATCCTTTTGTCCGCAACTAAGCCCATTACTCCCAATACCTCACCAATTCTAGACTACCTTATGTCGACCCTAACTAAGTTGACCGTCCTGGACCCGATGGAACTATCCGTGCCACCACCCGAGGTCCCCTTGTATAGTTGTTGCACCGAAGTCGCAGTTTGTGCCATCTTGATCATTGCAGCACACCAGGCGTCCTACCAGGGAAGACACCTTGCCATTTGCTGTTTATTTATTTTAGCTCATATTTCATGCATTATTTATTTTCTTTATACAAAAAAACTGTGATACATGGCATAACCTGTTAGAACTTACTGTTCATTTATATTCCTGCTATGTATTATTTTTCTTACACATTAAACCTAGATTTAAGGGACCACCTTGTGTGTTGCATTCATTGGCCTTGACCGTTGTAACACGAAGTTGTGTGTCACATGTAGGACACGAAAGTGCGTGATTGGCTGGCCACCAGTACGTACAAGCCGTGCGATAGGAATAACCGCTAATAGATGTTGTATGCTTAGTTTGACTTAGCGGTTATAGAGGTTTACTGTTGTGGATACAACAGAGTAGGCATTGGGCGGGAGGATAATTCCTTAGCGTATGGGCTTCGATGCACTTTCCTTGTGACCCGGACTCTCCGCTGGAGATATGGGGTTGATGACCCATGATTACTGACGGCCACTGACGATTCTGCGGAACGTCATGCTCTTACCGATGGGGCCTCTGGTGCCCAAGGGGGACTATGCCGATCCTATTCAGCCAGGGTCCATGCGTAGGAAGGATTGTTCTTAACTATATTTCACTTAGAACGGTAGGCTACTTTATCTGTTAGGTACGAGTACTTTTGGTTTGGATACTTGTATCTGACCGTGGCTTAGAACAATAACTTGTCGCGGATTAGTTCGTCACATCTTGTCCTTGATTGGTTGTAGGTGTGACTTACTACTTCGATGAGAAGGTATTGAACCTTGTTGGGGTCCGGATACCATATTGGATTCTTAGCATGAAAAGGTACGTCATCGTGAATTAGTTTACCATCTCCTGTCCTTGTTTGTTGGGGGGATGGTACGCTCGTTCAGTAGGTGCGTATTGGACCATGTTATAATTTGATTTACTTATTTATTTGAGCGATATTTATTCAGTTTATATGGCATGATATTATGTGTCTTGTTACGTCCCTCTGAGGACTTGGTTATCTCGCCAGGTGTGTGCTCTTGTCTTTCGCAGGTGCTCTAGCTCTAGCCATGATCATCACTATTTCTACGAGGATGATTGTACTTGGATCGTCTTCGCTTCGCTCGCCAAAATCTTTCTTTGTTATGTATTTCTTTTTATAGTTGGTAGTGGATTTGTCTCCGCCCAACTACATGTACAAAATGACAATTTCATAGTTGATTATGATATCTTCTATTCTTTATTTCGTGTGGATGAGATTAGTTATGGTTCTACTGCATTTTACAGCTTATGTATTCATACGAGGTTTCCATATATTGGAGTATATTTCGTATAAATACAGCTGGCATGTCTACGTTCCTAGTCCTGCGTATTTGGGACTGGGGCATTATACCGTCTCAACTTAGAAGATATAAGTTCAACTGATACCTTCCCTCTGGGGTCCACAACTCATTCCAAGAAAGAATAAAGTTTGATACGGACAAATATTTCAGAAATCAGGACGGACAGGAATGAATGGGAAAAGTTTCGAAAAGTTCGAAATAAGATTCCCAGGGGTCATCCCTGGAATCTACCAAGAGTTCCTAATATGTGACTGAGTACCAAAATCCTAAAATATCCTATGACTCAACCTTAATCCTAGGTCAGGCTCGTAGTAGTACAGATAAGCTCAAGTACTACCACGACTTCGCATTAATAGCAAAGACTGACCTGCATGGGCCACCACTAAAAATGTGTCACGACCCGCACCCGGATATACTGGTACGAATACGTGGGCCACGCCCAGCCTACGCCGCGGTATCGGCGGTAGAACGCTGTCAAGTATACTATACTAACTACAACTTCTAAGATCCATAACTATGAAATGTACTCATGTCACATCACGAAAACTAAGGAAGATAAGACAAGAAATAATTACAATATCACTAGAACAACTAGAATCTACAATGATCATAAGACAAAAAAATAAAGAAGGAACAACAAGACTAACTAAGGATAACTACCAGGCAACTCACATAGAAGAATAGTGAGATCCACCTCAGCTAGCAACATCATGAAGTCCCATACTGAGGGTACAACTACTCCTAAAATTTTGTCAACATATCCAGTCAGGATGGAACAAGCACAAATCTCAAATAACAGTTCTAATTAGACGATATTGAACATGTAGCAGTAAATATAGAGAATATACAAGAAATCATGAAATGTACATGTGAGTATCATGGCAAGGTAAGCTGTAAATCTAGAGCTAGAACAAGGCAAGTAAAACTGATCATGGCATGTACAACAATCAAGAATCATCTATCCAAGTGTGAGTACTAGTTTCGACATGTGGCCGGCTTGGGTCTGCACAAGGTCTACTGATCAGCCAATCCTACGTGGAGTGTAGGATTGGTAGCATTCAAGGTCTACAAGAATAAACAAGGCGGATAATGACCACACATCTACACTAATACTCCCCGTCCCCGACTAGTATAGTGGATCCAACCATGACACATCATGACATGCGATTCTCCGAGGGTAGCTAGCCTTCGCAGGAATCGTGTCTATACAATGCACAAGGAACAAGGAAGACTTGCACAAGATATACCAAGGAAAGCGAGGAATAACATCTCATGACGGGATCCAGAGAAATACCAATCTGTGTGAACAATGTGTCAAGAGAACAAGGGTATCTACACTAAATACAAGAAACATAAACGATATCATAAAACAGAATATTATCAGAGAATGTACTCGCCTGCGATGTGATGAATAAGTCGACTGAGTCCAAGAACAGTACCTCGAGGACCTATAGATGGAATACTGTATCAATATAAGGGTTTGGAAGTAAAATCAAGTCATACTAAGTCAAACTAGGTCTAGGCACGTCAAGCAAGTCAAACTAGATCAATCTAAGTCAATGGTTGACTTACAGTTGACTTTGGTCAACTGGTCAACTCTGGTCAACCCTAGGTCAACTCTAGGTCAAACTTGACTAACTTTGCCTAACAGTTGACTTTGGGTCAACTGGTCAACTCTGGTCCAGTTCTAGTCAATTTTAGGTTACGGTTGACTTCCGGTTGACTTTGGTCAAAATAGTCAACTGTGGTCAACCAGGGTCAAAACTAGTCTAACCTAGATCAAATGTTGACTCTACTTCGACGTTCAGTCAAAGTAGTCAACCACGGTCAAACAGGGTCAAAGCTAGTCTTTATAAACATCTACAGAGTCAACACATTCAATTTCAGTGGTTGTGAAATCACTGGAATCGATGGATATCAAAATACCACAAAAGGAGAAAGATTATAATAATAGGGTAAAAACCTACAGATGTTGTTGGATGGTGAAACAATCATTACCAACGTATCCAGAATGGTCGAAATAGCTAGAATAGCCTGTCCATAAGTCCAATTTGGACACAGGGGCAAAAAGGTAATTTCGGGTTAAAACGGTGTCCGTGTCGGACCGCTTTGCACCGAAAAACGTGCAAGAATTCTAGTCTACCAAACCTAACAAATTATATGTCCACGAATCCAGAATGACGATACGATCCCAACGGTATATCCAGAATTGGATTCCGTTGACCCGATCTCAATTGGTCCGTTGACCAGGACATTGAAATCCGATTTGCACGGAAAAGCGTCGGAGCCAATGTCCTCAAAACTCAGTAAATTATATGTCAACGAGTCCAGAATGACGATACGAACTCAACGGTATATCCAGAATTGGATTCCGATGAGTCGATCTCAAAATTACCTGTTGACCCGGATATTGGTATCCGACTTGCATCGAAATGCGTCCACTAAAACCTAGCAAATTATATATCAACGAGTCCAGAATGACGATACGAACTCAACGGTATATCCGAAATTGGATTCCGATGAGCCGATCTCAAAATGTCCCGTTGACCCGGATATCGGTATCCGACTTGTACCGAAATGCGTGTCGGAACCAATGTCCACTAAAACCTAGCAAATTATATGTCAACGAGTCCAGAATGACGATACGAACTCAACGATATATCCAGAATTGGATTCCGATGAGCCGGCGTCAAAAGTCCCGTTGGCCCGGACTGTGGGGCCCGCTTTGCACCGAAATACGTGCCAGGGCCCACGTCCTCCAAATCTAACAAACTTTATATGAAAACATGCCAGAACGATGCCACGAGTCTACTGGTGGTGTCAGAAATTGAATCCGGAGTCCCGGGTTCAAAAATAGAATTTAACAAGTGTAACACTAAGAATTCGAACGGTCAACTTTGGCGTCGAATTCGACCGACCTAACAAGCTTAAACTGAAATGAAATCTAAAGGGGCAGGAAGAGGGTTATACCAGCTGTGCACCGGAACTAGTAGCGCGCAAAACGGAGCTGCGACGACGAAGATACGAACCCGCCAAGTTGGCGTCACGAAACTGTCCAAAAATAGTTCAAATTAAAACGTCAACTTGGTGGCCAGTTTTGATCTATCAAACGACGAAATTAACGGATGAAATTTGAGAGAGAGGAAGGGGTATATACCGGGATTGAGACGGAGCAAAGAAATCGCCGATCCAACGGTCGGATTTCCCGAAAAATGTGCACGAAGTCGCTGTTCTGAGACGCGAATTCTGAAATTCGAAACGCGCGCGCGACGAATCCCGTGCAAAACGTACGAATTGCCTCGGCGACGCGTCGTGGGAGACGACGCGCACCATGGGAGAACTCGTCGTGGTCGCCCAGCCATGGGTGGTTGGCCACGCGGTGGCGCGCGGCCACCCGCCGACGGCGGCGGCGCTGAACCGTCGGCCAGGGGCGCACGGGGTGCTGCTGTGTCACGCCCCAGAACCAGAATACTGGGGAGCGGGGGCAGACATAGCCAGCTACGTATATTGAAATGGATTCCATCTTGCTATACGGTCACGGCTGTCTAGGATACATGAGGGTTTATCTACAAGCCAGCAGTCTCTTAAGGTCAAGAATAAGCCTATTGTCTCAATCACAAGCAAGTAAATAGATGTTACAAGATGTATGATCATTAAATATACAATAATAAGGCGTCCCAAATATTACATATTCAGATGATCATGAAGCTAGTCGTTACAAAATGTTAGGACTAGCAAGAGTTCAGTCATACATGATCAACCCTAGGATTTGTTAATCATGTTACAGCCCGTAGGCAGACAGTAAGTAAGTGCAATCGAGCTAAACAGGTGCTCGTCGGCTAAACGCCTCAAAAGAATATTTTTACAATAGAGGGGAGAGCCAAAATAACCTACTCGTTGCCAGGGTTCCGTCTAGTGGCCACCATCTGGCTGGAAGGTAGGTAGATCCTCTGGAGCTGCTCCGAAATCTGGCCACACAAAACCAGCTGGGTCAGACCCCAGAAAGAGCAAGTGCCACAAAGGAGGCTTCACTTAAGAACTAAAACCAGCATTCAGCACAGGAATATAATTAATATAATAAAGACAGAAAATATAAATAACTGGTAAAACTGGAAATAAGAAAAACATGTCAGGATGATATACGACGAGATAACCATGGAACTATTCAGATAGCTAGGTTACAATCCCGTAACCCAACAAGGACCGGGGTTGTAACCCTTCGTCTGAACGGAGCTTGGTTTCTCACCATCTATCGAGAAAATAAATACAAGTATGCTGGTCATGTTACAGTCTGGAACAAGATCAGGGCAAGACTAGACTGGTTAGACTCCATCCAATCACTTCACGGCCAAGCAAAAATTACGGCTTGATACTTAACTAACTAGGGTTGTCACAAGCCTAATTACTAACAAGATGCAGTAAGATTATTCCACAGCCACAGGCCCTGCAGACCATCCAGGTTACCCAGGTCGAAAGATTAGGGTTGAATTCAGGTGGGTACATCGTCCAGGAAACGCATGTACCCTTAAGTAGCTTGAAGGGTGCAACACATGGCAGTGTGCTAGAAATATGCCCTACTCGACGGCAGGCTACAGATCCCAAGCGCACTCAGGTAACGAGATTGCCTGTAGCTGGGAGATCTTTTATGACTAATGTATTAATCTAGTTGTTAACCTTAGTCCATTTTAGTAGGTACTCCTGATCATGGTACTCAGGAGTCCCATCCTAGACATGATGCAAGACAGGACTGGTTTATTATACAAGCACAATCACCCACGGTGTCCAGGATGTCATTCTTGTCAAGTCATGTCATGTCAGGTAGCCGTCGTAACAGCTTATCAAGATTAACATGTCAGGTTTATCATGTCAAGTGTACTTGTCAGGAGTGCGCCACGATGGGCCACTATCAGGTCATGTCAGGTCATTATGTCAGGAGTGCACCACTACGGGTCACTATCACGTCATGCTCAATTATCAATTCCAAACATATCAAGTAAATTCGTGATTATCAAGTTCAGGACAAAAGGCGTAAGGATATAAAATGGACGTTAAATATCTAATAAAATATCAATATTACAGGGCTATAAAAGATCAAGGGTAATCAGGCTACGCTCAAGCCAGGCTATGCTCAGGCTAGCGTACGCCCAGGTCTGCGTACCGAAGGATCCATACACTTCCAATGGGAAGCGTACGCAAGGGTCAACGTACACAAGGGCACGCTCAAGCTACCGGTCAGCGTACGCTCAAGCTAGCGTACGCTCAAGACTGCGTACGCTCGAGCTAGCGTACGAAAGGGGCAGCGTACGCCTTGCTCGCTTAAGCTAGCGTATGAAAGCTAGCGTACGCTCGCTAAACAGCAGCGTACGAAGGCTAGTGTACGCTCACTAAACAGCAGCGTACGAAGGCTAGCGTACGCTCGCTAAATAGCAGCGTACGAAGGCTAGCGTACGCTCACTAAACAGCAGCGTACGAAGGCTAGCGTACGCTCACTAAACAGCAGCGTACGAAGGCACGCGTACGCTCGCTAAAGAGCAGCGTACGAATGTAATGCCCCGCTCCGCATCGGTGCATTACGTTGAGTTGTTGACTCGAAGAGTTGCGTTGACCCGATAAGGTATCGATATGAATCGATGCAAGTGTTGTGTTGGCCAAAGGTAAGCTTTGAGTCGGTTGGAATCTATGAATCGAATCGATGCAAAGGGTAAGTCCCGTTGAGCAAGTGCTGATGTTAGTTGATCTGGTGTGCAGGCTATGCCTTTATGCTGGATTACGGATTGTGGTATGGGTGCGATAGGCCAAATTGACCGAGTAGAGCAAAGGAATGGCTAAGTCCAAGAGTTAGCTATGCGATCGAGTTATGGAAGCGAGACGCTTCAATCGGCGAGGCGGCAAGGCGTATCGACTTAAGGTGGGCGGGTTCTTGACTCTCTCTTCCTATTCCTTCACGTCTAATAAAATATGTTATGGTACAAAATATGTTATCGAGTTAGCGAGCGTGGCTCAGCGAGTAAGTGTCTAAGTATGCATTGAACACTAAAATAGAACATTGAACAATCGAAACATTGAAGCGACGTGCATCGAGTGCACAGGTCGCGGTAGGGCAATGAAGGTAGGACATTGAAAGATGATATTGAGATGTGCATCATGTGCACGGCTCTGAGAATATTGAACACTAGGCGTAGAACATTGAATACGGTGCTGAGCGTGCCCTCGGGCACTTATGCTATGAAATGACTAAGTAAATACGGAAGTAGACTATGCGAATAACAATACGAACGAGACGCGTGATTATGAGTACGAGACGACAAAGCCGTTGGGCATCGTGCATCAATATGGATGTGTTGGGGTATAACGCCGACGGAGCTCCCCATACGAATGGTGGATTATGTTTATGGCACGGGAAACCGTTTATGGCACGGGGAACCGTTTATGTGCGAGACTATGTTTATGGAATACGAGATCGGATGGTATGCTATGGATTGTATGATATGGAACGTATTGCATGGTCAATGGACTCGGATTGCCCGTGCACGGGTGCGGCTTCCCTCGAACGGTTACACCAGGGCGCCGGGACCGTTCGGCCTAGGAGGGAATTATGTGTGGTATTTATGGTGCACAACATTCGGACGGATTGCGACCGTCCAGTGCTGTGATAAGCTATGATATCCGTAAGTTTAGGATCCTTCGGATACTGGGCTAGCAACCCGTATCGAAGCGATTGTAGGCTTACACATATGAGATGCCAAGTCCATTACGGTGCGAAACACCGTGACCTTCATATAGATAGGGCCGGTGGGCTGAGATGAGAGTTGGGTGCAGGCGCAGGGCCTGCTACCCATTATGCATATGTTTACGTTATGATTGGTCGATTGTACGAATCGTATGTTGGCTTATGTTAAGTTCTAACCACTGCAGGCTAAGGAAATTGGGACAAATGAGCACGAACACTATGTTTACGTTTATGTTATGGCTAACTGTATCTGCTGCAGGAACACGAGATGTGGTGACACATTATGATAAAAGTTGCTATGTTATTTTGCCATGAAACTGATCCTAAGGCTAAATAGAAAGACCACAAAGTAAGATGCATGTTTCACTAAATGAATAAGTATTTGGTTTGGGTGCGAGCGGGTCTTGATCAGTACGAAGCGAGGACGAAAGCACTAAGCCCCCACTAGTTTCTGTGCAGGCTCACGTTATGATCAGCTCGGGGCGGGGCTTGGCTTGGACGTGCCGAGGCATGGAGTCCTTGGCGTTCAAGAGGAACTTCCGCATATGCGTTCGGACTTGAGACATGAAGATGTTCGGCCGAAGACTACTTGGTGGCTATAAAGGGGCATAATGTATGGAACAATGTAATCCTTTGTGAGCTAGAGAGATCATGAGTGTTGTAGCCAATTGGCATTTTATGTTGGGTTATTCAGAGCCTTTGTAACCTTCAGTTCAATATGAATAAAAGAGATTCTGTTATTCTTTGTTTTCTTCCGCTGCTTATGTTATCGATTTGAGATAGTTCTACGTGAACCTGTTATCTTGCCTTGCACGAGCGCAAATCCAGGCTCGTGCGGCATCACCCCAGCGAGGACGATGATTCGGGTTAAATCTAGCGAGGACGAGCGATTTTCCGGGTCGGGGCGTGACAAGTTGGTATCAGAGCGGTTCCATCCTTTGGACCGTGCGTGAATCTCTTTGACCCTCAGTTGCTTGCTATCGAATTCAGTTGACTCTAAGTTGTTTCCGCAACCGCATGGCTCATGGATCTGCTCGACGCTACATTGGATGTTCCATACAATAAGTCTATATTAAGTGCGTACGTCTGCCACAAGTATGTCGTGACTATTACGCTATCTCCGGGTGCCATCGGAGAGTGTTGGTTGCACGAAGTGCAACGAGTTATGGGATGTTATTTGCACGCAGTGCAACGAGTTATGGAATGCTGGTCGTACGAAGTGCAACGAATATGGTGATGTTGGTTGCATGAAGTACAACGATATGTGTGGTCGGTCGCACGAAGTGCGAGGAGCTATGTGTTATCGGTCGCACGAAGTGCGAGCGAGGCGTGTGGCGGTCGCACGAAGTACGAGAGATATGTGTTGTTGGTTGCACGAAGTGCAATGGGTCGATATGTGAGACGATACGTATTACGTGACTACGTGAATGATTATGTGTTATCGGTTGCACGAAGTGCAGTAAGTCGTGGATCGTTCGTTGCATCGGTACAACGAGTCGATATAGTATGATGCGTGTTATATGGCTATGCGGATGGATAGCGATATGTTGTGCGAGATCGAGTAAAGACCTTAAGTATCGAGGCTAAGTTGTTGCACGAGCTGCAACGTACGGGATTCGAAGATCGTGGATGCGATAGTAACGAATCGAGATGGTCGCTAAGTCGAGTTTGAGTAGGCGAACGTTATGTTGGCCGTATGTCGCGTTGAGCTTTGAATAAGCGAATGCTGGGGTGGGATCGATGATGATCGCCATGGTACGGTTAGATTGAATGTATGTCAAACTTGAGCTAACATTAGAGCTGGGATCGGAAGGATCGCCATACGGGACGGTTAAGTTGAGATAGAAGTCGGACCTATGCGAAGTGTGATGTCGAGTAATGACTCGATTTCGAGTGGTATAT
This sequence comes from Iris pallida, assembly GCA_029216955.1. Taxonomy (NCBI): domain Eukaryota; kingdom Viridiplantae; phylum Streptophyta; class Magnoliopsida; order Asparagales; family Iridaceae; genus Iris; species Iris pallida. The sequence continues at coordinate 39,764 of JANAVB010038060.1, forward strand.
GCAATACCAATTATGCGAGCAAGTATAGCGAAGTATTATGTCGATAACGATAGGCTCGACCCTGAGTGGTATATGAAATACCACTTAGCGATAGCGATGTTAAGCTGGTTGGTGACTTGCGATAGGTTTCGTCAAAACGATTATGTTGTTACGGTGTGTTTGTCCGCAACGGATGGAATGGTACCGAGACTCGAGTGGAAACTTGATAGAAGTCGATGCAAGTATGTTTGATGAATTGAGTCGAACGATTATGTGCGAAGTCGTACTTATGGATGATACGTCGGACGAGGATTCGCTAAGTATAAGTCGAACGATAGCCCGAACATATGCGAATGAATGTTACGTTGAGGAAATGGTCGACCCGGTCGAACTTATGTTGAGTTAGTACGGAGACTTCTTCGGAACGAATTGAGTAGGTACGGAGAAATTATGCGAACGAATTTAGGTTAACGCGATGAATTGGTAGCACGATTGGAAGTGCGAGTTAAGGATATGAGAATGGATATATGAAATTGAAAATTATGTCGCGATGATGTTAAGTAGTTACAACCGATTGGATCTTGATAAGTGCGAGACTTGATTCGTATTCGAGTTCAGATAATGGCAGTGATTGCAACGAGTTTGAGCTTATGCGAAAGGAAGATGTTCAAGTTATGCATATCGACGATGGTATTGAGGCGTATCAAAGACGATATGCAATAACTCGGGGATACTCTGATCAAATGAACAAAATTATGTTGAGCATTGTTGTTGGATGAATAAGATGCAAGTTAAGTTGATGACGAGTTGGATGATAACGGTAGGAACGCTTCGGAGAATTGAGAGTCGATGGATGTTGCTTGGGTGAAAATGGAAGTGTCGGAATTGCTTCGCGGATCACCACTATGTTGACATTCTTGTCTTGAGCGGTGCAACACCAGCCTCGCACATGCGTTACGTCAAATTAGAACGATCATTCTGCGTGAGCGCTGGTATGGTGATTCATCCAGCGGGGATGATCGAACTTACGAGGCGTGGCAAATTTGATATAGATTTGTGGTTTGATGCGAATGTGGAATTGAGGATGGTACGATATTATTGACGGTAGTATACGAGTGATTCGAGTAGTAGCGGCGCATCAGATGTGCAGGGATGGATAAATTACGGATTGGTAAGGTATGTCGGATTGGGTAAAGTCGTATAGGAAATATCGGGAATTGATTTGGCTCCGTGATAGGATATAGCATGGTTCGTTGTAACTGTCCCTCGTTGATGATCTTCAATTATCGAGCGTAGTTTCGGGGCAGATGACCCTAGAAGACTTAACCGCCAAATCAAGTGAATGTGGGAAACCATAGGACGACCCTAATGAAGTCGCGTAAGAAGGATAAGTCTAAGCGAGCGAGTATCGTGTCTCGAAAGTTAGCGAGTAGCCTTAGACGGGGATCGAGACGGATAAAAAGTTATAATCGATCGAATGAGCGCGTAAGTAGACTTGGTTGGTCGATGATCGAATGGATGTTGAGGAACGTGCTTAGCGCAGTGACGCGGTAAGGCGATTGCAAGGATTTTGCAATGCGCAAAAGCAACGAATAGTAAGAGCGACCCTAAGCGTTGTGTCTGAGACCGATTGAGTAACGGTTAGGCTATGTGTGTAGAGCGCACGATTTATGTTACGAAGCGAACTAGTAGGAATTGAATCAAAGATTGAGTAAAGGATTCGCACTCGGTTGAGAATCGGGGATGAGTGTATCGTAAGAGACCTTGGGTCGGAAAGATTGTTGCCTTTGAGCATCATAGACTCAAGTTGACCTCTTGTGTCGGGAGAGACTAAGCACGATGTCTGGATAAGTTACCTAGCGGGGTAGCCCCAGACGCAACGTATGGATGAAGCGAGAGAATATGGATCACGTATGGATAGTTGCGTCGAGACTTAGTACGGATTGTAGACAAAGAATTTGTGACATGTTGACATAGTCCATGTTGTTAAGGCTAAATGTTATGAATGATCGGATGAAAGACTTGAGTTATGCGAGAGATAGGAAATGGTTGGGCGAATAGGCGTTGCGGGAGCTCGTTGCGATCGGATGCGCAATGACTTATACAATGCATGCGTTAGGTGGCCGGCGAGAAACTTATGAGATCGAATTTACGGATTTGAATCAGGTTATGTGCAGAGATGTTTGGAAGAGGATCGTATGTTATGGGATGAGGCATACGAAGAGTATTTTGGAAATAGGCGCTAAGATATGATTAAGTCGAGTACGGACCGATGGATGCTTGAGGATTCAAGTTGAACTTGTTAGTTGTCCCGATATCCTACAACTGAGCTTGGCTAATGCATATATTGGTGGGACGTCTAAAATATGTGTATGATCCAGAGTGAGTTGTATGATTCCAACGATAGTAGCACGAGATCGTGAAGCGATCTGCGCGAGGCACTTGGATTAAGTGTTGGTTTCGGTTCGAGGACGAACATGATTTGAGTGGTATATTATGTAATGCCCCGCTCCGCATCGGTGCATTACGTTGAGTTGTTGACTCGAAGAGTTGCGTTGACCCGATAATGTATCGATATGAATCGATGCAAGTATTGCGTTGGCCAAAGGTAAGCTTTGAGTCGGTTGGAATCTATGAATCGAATCGATGCAAAGGGTAAGTCCCGTTGAGCAAGTGCTGATGTTAGTTGATCTGGTGTGCAGGCTATGCCTTTATGCTGGATTACGGATTGTGGTATGGGCGCGATAGGCCAAATGACCGAGTAGAGCAAAGGAATGGCTAAGTCCAAGAGTTAGCTATGCGATCGAGTTATGGAAGCGAGACGCTTCAATCGACGAGGCGGCAAGGCGTATCGACTTAAGGTGGGCGGGTTCTTGACTCTCTCTCCTATTCCATCACGTTTAATAAAATATGTTATGGTACAAAATATGTTATCGAGTTAGCGAGCGTGGCTCAGCGAGTAAGTGTCTAAGTATGCGTTGAACACTAAAATAGAACATTGAACAATCGAAACATTGAAGCGACGTGCATCGAGTACACAGGTCGCGGTAGGGCAATGATGGTAGGACATTGAAAGATGATATTGAGATGTGCATCATGTGCACGGCTCCGAGAACATTGAACACTAGGCGGTAGAACATTGAATACGGTGCTGAGCGTGCCCTCGGGCACTTATGCTATGAAATGACTAAGTAAATACGGAAGTAGACTATACGAATAACAATACGAACGAGACGCGTGATTATGAGTACGAGACGACAAAGCCGGGGCGTCGTGCATCAATATGGATGTGTTGGGGCATAACGCCGACGGAGCTCCCCATACGAATGGTAGATTATGTTTATGGCACGGGAAACCGTTTATGGCACGGGGAACCGTTTATGTGCGAGACTATGTTTATGGAATACGAGATCGGATGGTATGCTATGGATTGTATGATATGGAACGTATTGCATAGTCAATGGACTCGGATTGCCCGTGCACGGGTGCGGCTTCCCTCGAACGGTTACGCCGGGGCGCCGGGACCGTTCGGCCTAGGAGGGAATTATGTGGGTATTTATGGTGCACAACATTCGGACGGATTGCGACCGTCCAGTGCTGTGATAAGCTATGATATCCGTAAGTTTGGGATCCTTCGGATACTGGGCTAGCAACCCGTATCAAAGCGATTGTAGGCTTACACATATGAGATGCCAAGTCCATTACGGTGCGAAACACCGTGACCTTCATATAGATAGGGCCGATGGGCTGAGATGAGAGCTGGGTGCAGGCGCAGGGCCTGCTACCCATTATGCATATGTTTACGTTTATGATTGGTCGATTGTACGAATCGTATGTTGGCTTATGTTAAGTTCTAACCACTACAGGCTAAGGAAATTGGGACAAATGAGCACGAATACTATATTTACGTTTATGTTATGGCTAACTGTATCTGCTGCAGGAACACGGGATGTGGTGACACATTATGATAAAAGTTGCTATGTTATGTTTTGCCATGAAACTGATCCTAAGGCTAAATAGAAAGACCACAAAGTAAGATGCATGTTTCACTAAATGAATAAGTATTTGGTTTGGGTGCGAGCGGGTCTTGATCAGTGCGAAGCGAGGACGAAAGCACTAAGCCCCCACTAGTTTCTGTGCAGGCTCAGGTTATGATCAGCTCGGGGCGGGGCTTGGCTTGGACGTGCCGAGGCATGGAGTCCTTGGCGTTCAAGAGGAGCTTCCGCATATGCGTTCGGACTTGAGACATGAAGATGTTCGACCGAAGACTACTTGGTGGCTAAAGGGGCATAATGTATGGAACAATGTAATCCTTTGTGAGCTAGAGAGATCATGAGTGTTGTAGCCAATTGGCATTTTATGTTGGGCTATTCAGAGCCTTTGTAACCTTCAGTTCAATATGAATAAAAGAGATTCTTATGTTATTCTTTGTTTTCTTCCGCTGCTTATGTTATCGATTTGAGATAGTTCTACGTGAACCTGTTATCTTGCCTTGCACGAGCGCAAATCCAGGCTCGTGCGGCATCACCCCAGTGAGGACGATGATTCGGGTTAAATCTAGCGAGGACGAGCGATTTCCCGGGTCGGGGCGTGACAACGAAGGCACGCGTACGCTCGCTAAAGAGCAGCGTACGAAGGCTAGCGTACGCTCGCTAAAGAGCAGCGTACGACTCAGCAGCATAAGCTAAAAAGCTAGCTCACTGTTCACAGTCTTCTCCAGAGGGCAAGAACAGCAAGAACTGCAAGAACTCCAAGGATGGAACCCAAAACTCCAAATGCTCATAACTTGGTCAAAACAAGTCCGAATCCAACTTTCCAAAGGTCAAAATTGGGTAGAATAAAATTATCTACAACATGGAACCATCCAAACTTGAAAACAAGGAAGTTTAATAGATCAAAACACCAAAAATCCAAAAATAGCAAAACTCTAGATCTACAAGAATTAAAGCCTCAAAATGGAAAATGACAAGTTCTAATGTGGTTTAGAATCATGAGAAGAAGCTAATGGAACCATAAAATGAGTTCTCTTGTGGAAGCAAGTTGCACTTGCCTATGGTGTTCTTGGTTGGTGGAGAAGAGTAATGGTGGGGGAATGAGAAGTAAATGAGAATTATGAATGAGAGAGAGAGAGAAAGAAGAAATGGCAATAAATATAAAAGGTGGTGGTAGGTAGGGGCGGTTGTGGTGGAAATGAAGGAGAAGCATAGGCTAAGGTGTTCTACCCTTGGCCCATGATGAACCAAGCATTGGGCCGGCCGAACCAAAAAAAACTCAAACCGAGAGTTAAGCCAAGCCAAGAAAACTAAACAAGGAACAATACAAGAAAATACGTACACGTATTTCCAAAATACGTAATACGAACCACAGGCATTACATGCTGTCCCCTGCTGCAGCTGTTGCTACGTACTGCACTGCTGCGGCTGCTGCCTCGCGGTGGCGCAGCCAGGCGGCAGCGGCGGCCCAGCAAAGGGGGGAAGGAGGAGGAGATGAGAAGAGGTGGTGGTGTTTGTTGAATATAGTGTGGAGATGGTGTTGATAATGGTGATGTGGTATTGAAGAAGAAGAAGAAGTGAAGAAGAAGAAGTAAAGAAATACTTGAAGAAGAAAATGAAGAAGGAGTTGGGAGGGGGCTGTCGGCTGTGTACAGGAAAGGGAGGGGGTGATGTATGTGTTAATTTGATGGGAATGAGAGAGAGAGAGTATATATATTATATATATATATATGTGATATTTACATATAGAAGGAGAGAGAATGAGAGATATTTAATGAGAGAGAGAAAGTGATATTTGTGAGAGAGAGAAGAGGGGGGGGCTGGTCGGCTACACATAGGGGGAGTTAGGAGAGAGAGTGAGGTGAGGATGAGAGAGGATTATATATATATAATGTATATATATATATATATATATATATATATATATATATATATATATATTAATATGTATATATATGTGTATATATACACATGGAGAGAGAAATAGATATTTCAAAATAGGAAAAATAGGAAAATTATGTGGGGTATTTGGGCAGTTATGAAAGAACAATATGGAGCTTGGGCTCGGGTCCGGTCGAGCCAGGTCGGGTCAAAATCGGACAGGAGGCAATAATTGAATTAAAATGGGTATTTAAAATCGTGGGTAAATAAGTAGCATGTGGGGGCTCAAATAAATGGGACACCATTGTCAGGGGGTAGTAGGCTTCATGTGGGCCATGGCCATATTTGGGGTCGACTAGGTTGGGTCGATGTCGGGTCCCGAAATTAAATTGGAAATTAAATCAGGTTTTACGGTAGATAATTAATTGGCCTAAATTGACCCGAAAGTTGTGCGAAGAAAATGAAGCACAAGATGGTGTGCCTGAGTGGGACACGAAGGTCATGGGTGAAGAGCGTCTCGAGTAGATCATTCATGACAAGTTGGTTCTGAGAAAATGACTGGTCTGGTGCTCCAATTAAAAGTCACGGTAACGTGCTTATGAGGATCAAGGAAAAGAGTGGGAATTCAATTAATAATTAAATGGTCTAAATTGACCCGAACTTGCACGAAGCAAAAAGAGCACAAGGGAACGAGTTTGGATGGGACATGATATATCGACGTGAAGATAATCTCGTCTACTACAAACTTCAAGAAGGAAGTTTCCAGAGACTGGCATCCCTGATGCTCTAGAAATCCAAGTCACGGTAAAGAGCATTAAATCAAATAAATATATTACAACTAATTGAATATAAAATTAAAAAAATAAGCCCTAAATTCAGGGGCTTACATGAGGCAAGTTCACCGAAACTACCCCACCTGAGCGAGCGGTCGCCTCGACCGAGCGATGTCTTCGAGCAGCCGTTGCAAGGCTAAGTCCGAACGTCGTCGGTGTTTCGATTCCTCCGATTGACTGAGCGGGACGGGGCACTACATTTTTAAGCTATATTTTTCTTTTGGCTAGAAATTTATTTAAGAAGATTTTTTTTTTTTTCCATTTTATCCGCTTTACTATACCAACTCATGACAATAACAAAATAAATGAAAATAAAGTCATGATCAGAAATGAAAATAAAGTCAATACTAGTACTACTTTTGGTACACATGATGCTAGCCATGGAAATGAATTCAATTTTTTTTAGAGCATCTCCAACCCTATTGTGAGGTTAAAAAAAAAATGGTTGCCATATAGGAATGACAAGTTTTTATTTCAAAAATCCTTCTCCAATACAAATGTAGAATAAATCATGAAGTTGAATGGCAAAACAATGTAAAGTTCGTTGTCTAGATCTAGACAATGCACTTCACAATACTTTGTCTCCATATCATCAATTATGAATAGAAAATTTATAAAAAATGAAGAAGTGGAGGAGTTGTCTTGGAAGTTAAAAAAATACTTTTTATTGTTTTTTCAATATTTTTGTATTGGAGAACACTTTTTATCTTATTGTCTTTTGTGAATATCATCTTGACACATAGAAAAAATATTGTTTTGTGTTTCATGTCACATTATGACACAAAACAAGACAAGCCAATAGGGTTGGAGAAGATGCTCGTCTACGGAATGAATAGACACATGAGATTGTACCCCAAAATATCATGCAGGCAGCAATGATAGGTCGTGCATAGTTGGATAACCTTGATTTTGTCACGACGTGGCCGTCACAAAAACAAATGGGCTTTCTTTTCCCAAAAAACGCCTCCTGTGGGATTCTGCACCGCTACGTTAGATGATCTATTTATGGACAAACAAACGCCATCAATCCGATTTCCTTCAGAATTACCAAAATGCCCCCATCGTCATTTCCGTCCAATTATTTGTGTTTTATGACAGTGCAGTTGCAGGCCAGAAAAAGAAAAAAAATACAACCAAACAATCTGCTGTCAAACTGCGTTTCCGATTATGCCCCTGCACTCGTAGCAAATGCCTACCAACCATATCTATTAGTTTTAGTTTTTTTTTTTTTTCCCATTTATTCTTCGATTAGGAAATTTGCAACCGTCTTAATCGACAGCTTTGCATTAGATAGTGTAAATTTAAAAGGTTTGGTGGGAATTAAGAAAACATTTTGGAAGACTTTTTGCAACTTTGGTTGGATTTTGTCCAACTAATATTTCTCTATATATTATTTGTTAACCATGGTTCCACCACTTCGGTAATATTTTTAATTACATCAAAACCCACTAGTGACCGACATTTTTTTTTTGAAAAAATAGTGACCGACATATTTGAGAATACAATTTAACATGTCCAACTTTTGAATTCGTAGCCGACTCTAAATGCGTAATTTCTACTTTCTTAGCTACGAAATAAGTTAAACCTACTAATATTTTATTTAGAAAACCTGTAAATATGAGTTTCTACGTTTGTATAAATAGGAGCATTGTATTGTTAATCAAATAAATCTTAGTTTCTAATTGTGATTGATATATCTCTACTATTATAAGAGAGCTTCAACACGGTTCAAAATTGAACCGTCTAAGCCATACGTACATCACCAACCATTTTTTTAAAATAAATTAAATTATGTAAAAAAATTGTTGAAAAAATTTAAATTTGTTATATATGTGTTTAACATGGAAAATTGAACTCAACCAAACAAGAAGAATACCTCTCACCTTAACTAAATGAGTTAGAAGAGATATTTGACTATAATTGGATAATATTCTTATTATACGTGCAACGCACGTACATTTACTAGTGTTTGTACACTACCAGAATAAGTCATTTTGGCGACGTAATTAGCGACGCTTGACGAAAACGTCGCTATATTTTAACAATTTAGCGACGTTACTATATAACGTCGCAAGACGTCAGCGACGTTCGACGACGTATAGCGACTACGTTTTGTATTAAAAGACATACGTCGCGGATATGTCGGCAAACGTCGCTAATGTCACTAATATTAGCGACGTTTACCAACATATGAAGTAAGACGTCATTAATATCGGTAACATTAGCGACGTTTACCGACGTATCATAGTGTCGTCGCTAAATTGAAAATATAGGACACGTTTGAGTTTTTATTCCCCCCATTATTTCGATCCCTTCCCACCAAACCCCGATCCCTCGGCGACCCCCTCGACCCCCGACCCTCCGCAACCCTCGGCGACCCCCTCTCCCCTCGGCTCACCCTCGACGACCCCCTCTGCGACCCTCGGCGACCCCCTCCGGCCCTCCGCTCCCCCTCAACGACACGCTAGCCTCCGTCTCCAGCTCCCCTCTGTCTCCAGCTCCCCACCGGCGACCCCCTCCCCCGTCGACGATCCGCTCCACCCCAACCAGGTAAACTCTAACCTACCCCCGCTACCGGAGCCCCCCCCCCCCCGCTGGCCGGCACACCCCACCCCCTACCGGCGTACCCCCTCTCTCTCTCTCTCTCTTCCCACCATGTAATGCCCCGCTCCGCATCGGTGCATTACGATGAGTCGTTGACTCGAAGAGTTACGTTGACCGACGGGTATCGATGCGAATCGATGCAAGTGTTGCGTTGGCCAAAGGTAAGCTTTGAGTCGGTTGGAATCTATGAATCGAATCGATGCAAAGAGTAAGTCCCGCTTGAGCAAGTGCTGATTTTAGTTGATCTGGTGTGCAGGCTATGCTTCTACGCTAGACGATAAGAGGTCGGCATTTTGCCTTATGCAATGAAGTGTCCGTAAAACCAAATCGTGGTCTTGCAACGGATTGTGGCATGGGCACGATAGGCCAAATCAACCGAGTAGAGCAAAGGAATGGCTAAGTCCGGGAGTTAGCTATACGATCGAGTTATGGAAGCGAGACGCTTCAATCGGCGAGGCGGCAAGGCGTATCGGCTTAAGGTGGGCGGGTTCTTGACTCTCTCTCCCTATTCCTTCACGTCTAATAAAATACGTTATGGTTGCATAATATGTTATCGAGTTAGCGAGCGTGGCTCGGCGAGTAAGTGTCTAAGTATGCGTTGAACACTAAGATAGAACATTGAACAATCGAAATATTGAAGCGACGTGCATCGAGTGCACAGGTCGCGGTAGGGCAATGATGGTAGAACATTGAAAGATGATATTGAGATGTGCATCATGTGCACGGCTCCGAGAACATTGAACACTAGGCGTAGAACATTGAATACGGTGCTGAGCGTGCCCTGGGCACTTATGCTATGAAATGACTAAGTAAATACGGAAGTAGGCTATGCGAATAACATTATGTACGAGACGACAAAGCCGTTGGGCGTCGTGCATCAATATGGATGTGTTGGGGCATAACGCCGACGGAGCTCCCCATATGAATGGTGGATTATGTTTATGGCACGGGAAACCGTTATGTGCGAGACTATGTTTATGGAATACGAGATCGGCTGGTATGCTATGGATTGTATGATATGGAACGTATTGCATGGTCAATGGACTCGGATTGCCCGTGCACGGGTGCGGCTTCCCTCGAACGGTTACGCCGGGACGCCGGGACAGTTCGTCCTAGGAGGGAATTATGTGTTATTTATGGTGCACAACATTCGGACGGATTGCGACCGTCCAGTGCTGTGATAAGCTATGATATCCATAAGTTTGGGATCCTTCGGATACTGGGCTAGCAACCCGTATCGAAGCGATTGTAGGCTTACACATATGAGATGCCAAGTCTATTACGGTGCGAAACACCGTGACCTTCATATAGATAGGGCCGGTGGGCTGAGATGAGAGCTGGGTGCAGGCGCAGGGCCTGCTACCTATTATGCATATGTTTACGTTTATGATTGGTCTAAGTTTATGATTGGTCGCTTACGTAAATGAGATGATTTTATGTTAAGTTCTAACCACTGCAGGCTAAGGTAACGGGACGGAGATGAGCACGAACACTATGTTTATGTTTTATGTTATGGCTAACTGTGTCTGCTGCAGGAACACGGTACGGGACACATTTAAGATAAGTTGCTATGCATGAGTATTGCTATGAAACTGATCCTAAGGCTAAATAGAAAGATCACAAATTAAGATGCATGCTCACTAAATGAATAAGTGTTTGGTTTGGGTGTGAGCGGGTCTTGATCAGTGCGAAGCGAGGACGAAAGCACTAAGCTCCCACTAGTTTCTGTACAGGTTCAGGTTATGATCAGCTCGGGGCGGAGCTTGGCTTGGACGTGCCGAGGCATGGAGTCCTTGGCGTTCAAGAGGAGCTTCCGTATATGCATTCGGACTTGCGACATAGAGATGTTCGGCCGAAGACTACTTGGTGGCTATAAAGAGGCATAATGTATGGAGCAATGTAATCCTTTGTGAGCTAGAGAGATCATGAGTGTTGTAGCCAATTGGCATTTTATGTTGGGCTATTCAGAGCCATTGTAACCTTCAGTTCAATATGAATAAAAGAGATTCTTATGTTTCACTTGTTCCCTTCCGCTGCTTATGTTATCGATTTGAGATAATTCTATGTGAACCTGTTATCTTGTCTTGCACGAGCGCAACTCCAGGCTCGTGCGGCATCACGCCCCAGCGAGGACGATGATTCGGGTTAAATCTAGCGAGGACGAGCGATTTCCCGGATCGGGGCATGACAAGTTGGTATCAGAGCGGTTCCATCCTTTGGACCGTGCGTGAATCTCTTTGACCCTCAGTTGCTTTGTTATCGAATTCAGTTGACTCTAAGTTGTTTCCGCAACCGCATGGCTCATGGTTCTGCTCGACGCTACATTGGATGTTCCATACAATAAGTTTATATTAAGTGCGTACGTCTGCCACAAGTATGTCGTGACTATCACGTTATCTCCGGGTGCCGTCGGAGAGTGTTGGTTGCACGAAGTGCAACGGGTTATGGAATGATGGTCGCACGAAGTGCAACGAATATGGTGATGTTGGTTGCATGAAGTGCAATGATATGCGTATTGTTGGTCGCACGCAGTGCGAGGAGCTATGTGTTGTTGGTCGCACGAAGTGCGAGAGATATGTGTTGTTGGTTGCACGAAGTGCAACGGGTCGATATGTGAGGCAATGTGTATTATGTGGCTATATGAAGGATTATGTGTTGTCGGTTGCACGGAGTGCAGCAAGTCGTGGATCGTTCGTTGCATCAGTGCAACGAGTTGATACGGTATGATGTGCGTTGTATGGCTATGCGGATGGATAGCGATATGTTGTGCGAGATTGAGTAAAGACCTTAAGTATCGAGACTAAGTTATTGCACGAGCTGCAACGAGTAGGATTCGAAGATCGCGGATGCGATAGTATCGGATTGGTCGCTAAGTTGAGTTGAGTAGGCGAACGTTTATGTTGGCCGTATGTCGCGTTGAGCTTTGAATAAGCGAATGTTGCAGGTGTGATCGAGATGATCGCCATGGTACGGTTAGATTGAATGAGTTCCAAACTTAAGCTAATGTTAGAGCTGGGATCGGAAGGATCACCATACGGGACGGTTAAGTTGGAAGATAGATATCGGACCTATGCGAAGTATGATGTCGAGTAATGACTCGATTTCGAGTGGTATATGCAATACCAACTATGCGAGAAAGTATAGCAAAGTATTGTGTCGATAACGATAGGCTCGATCCTGAGTGGTATATGGGATACCACTTAGCGATGGTTATGTTAATCCGGTTGGTGACTTGCGATAGGTTTCGTCGAAACGATTATGTTGTTACGGTATGTTTGTCTGCAACGGATGGAATGGTATCGAGACTCGAGTGGAAATGATGCGATAGGAGTCGATATAAGTATGCTTGGGTGAATTAGTTAAATGAGTATGCATGAAGTCGTGCCTACGGAGGATACGTCGGACGAGGATTCGCTAAGTATAAGTCGAACGATAGGCCGAGCATATGCGAATGAATGTTACGTTGAGGAAATGGTCGACCCGGTCGAACTTATGTTGAGTTAGTACGGAGACGTCTTCGGAACGAATTGAGTAGGTACGGAGAAATTGTACGAACGAATTTGGGTTAATGCAATGAGTCGGTAGCACGATTTGGAAGTACGAGTTAGGGATATGAGAAGTGATTTGTACGAGACTTGATTCATATTCGAGTTCGGATAATGGTAATGATTGCAACGAGTTTAAGCTTATGAGAAAGGAAGATGTTCAAGTTATGCATATCGACGATGGTATTGAGGCGTATCAAAGACGATATGCAATAACTCGGGGATACTCTGATCAAATGAACGAAAATTATGTTGAGCATTGTTGTTGGACGAATAAGATGTAAGTTAAGTTGAAGGTAGTTGGATGATGGCGGTAGGAATGCTTCGAGACATTGAGAGTGGATGTATGTTACTCGGAAGAAAACAAGAGTGTTTGGATTTCTTCGCGGATTACCACTATGTTGACATTCTTGTCTTGAGCGAGCGCAACACCAGCCTCGCACATACGTCACGTCAAAATTAGAACGATCATTCCGCGTGAGCACTGGTATGGTGATTCATCCAGTGGGCATGATCGAACTTACGAGGCGTGGCAAATTTGATATGGACTTGTGGTTTGATGCGAAGATGGAATTGAGGATTGTGCGATATTGTCAACGGCAGTGCCTAAGTGACTTGAGTAGAAACGGCATATCAGTTGCGCGAGTGAGTAAATGAATTATGGATTGTCGGATTCCGTCAGATTGGATAAAGTCTCGTAGGAATCATCGGAAATTGATTTGGCTCCGCAATAGGATATAGCATGGTTCGTTGTAACTGTCCCTCGTTGATGATCTTCAATTATCGAGCGTAGTTTCGGGGCAGATGACCCTAGAAGACTTGACCGCCAAATCAAGTAAATGTTGAAGTCCCATAGGATGACCCTAAAGAAGTCGCGTAAGGAATTTATCGAGGATAAGGAATGATCAAGTATATATCGAGGAACGTGCTTAGCGTAGTGACGCGGTAAGGCGATTGCAAGGATTCTGCAATGCGCGAGAGTGATATATAGTAGAATGACCCTAAGAGTTGTGTCGTAGATCGGTTTGAAACAACGGTTAGGTGATGTGTATTGAGCGCACGATCTATGTTACGAAACGAACTAGTCGGAATTGAATCGAAGTTGTGAGTAAAGGATTTGTATTCGATCGAGAATCGGGGATGAGTGTATCGTAAGAGACCTTGGGTCGGAAAGATTGTTGCCTTTGAGCATCGTAGACTCAAGTTGACCTCTGTGTCGGAAGAGTGCGACCATGATGTCTGGATAAGTTACCTAGCGGGGGTAGCCCCAGACGCAACATATGGATAGAGCGAGAGAATGTGGATCACGTATGGATAGTTGCGTCGAGACTTAGTATGGATTGTAAGTAAAGGATAATGGAGACATGTGGACTTAGTCCATGTCATTAAGGCCAAGCGTTATGAATGATTGGATGAAATACTTGAGTTATGCGAGAGATAGGAAATGGTTGGGCGAATAGGCGTTGTGGGAGCTTGTTGCGATCGAATGCGCAATGACTTATGCAATGCATACGTTAGGTGGCCGGTGAGAACTTACGAGATCGAAGTACAGATTGAAAAGTTATGTGCTAGATGTTGGAAGATGATCGTATATTATGGGATGATGCATATGAGAATTATCTGGGAATAGGTGCTAAGATATGACTAAGTCGAATACGGACTGATTGGTGCTTGAAGATTTAAGTTGAGTTGTTAGTTGTCCCGATATTCTACAACTGAGCTTGACTGAAATGCATATATGGTGGGACGCCTAAAATATGTGTATGATCCAAACTAAGTTGTATGATTCAACGATAGTAACATGAGATCATGAAGCGATCTATGCGAGGCACTTGGATTAAGTGTTGGTTTCGGTTCGAGGACGAACCTGATTTTGAGTGGTATATTATGTAATGCCCCGCTCCGCATCGGTGCATTACGATGAGTCGTTGACTCGAAGAGTTACGTTGACCCGACGGGTATCGATGCAAATCGATGCAAGTGTTGCGTTGGCCAAAGGTAAGCTTTGAGTCGGTTGGAATCTATGAATCGAATCGATGTAAAGAGTAAGTCCCGCTTGAGCAAGTGCTGATTTTAGTTGATCTGGTGTGCAGGCTATGCTTCTACGCTGGACGATAAGAGGTCGGCATTTTGCCTTATGCAATGAAGTGTCCGCAAAACCAAATCGTGGCCTTGCAACGGATTATGGCATGGGCACGATAGGCCAAATCAACCGAGTAGAGCAAAGGAATGGCTAAGGGGAGTTAGCTATGCGATCGAGTTATGGAAGCGAGACGCTTCAATCGGCGAGGCGACAAGGCGTATCGGCTTAAGGTGGGCGGGTTCTTGACTCTCTCTCCCTATTCCTTTACGTCTAATAAAATACGTTATGGTTGCATAATATGTTATCGAGTTAGCGAGCGTGGCTCGGCGAGTAAGTGTCTAAGTATGCGTTGAACACTAGATAGAACATTGAACAATCGAAATATTGAAGCGACGTGCATCGAGTGCACAGGTCGCGGTAGGGCAATGATGGTAGAACATTGAAAGATGATATTGAGATGTGCATCATGTGCACGGCTCTGAGAACATTGAACACTAGGCGTAGAACATTGAATACGGTGCTGAGCGTGCCCTCGGGCACTTATGCTATGAAATGACTAAGCAAATACGGAAGTAGGCTATGCGAATAACATTATGTACGAGACGACAAAGCCGTTGGGCGTCGTGCATCAATATGGATGTGTTGGGGCATAACGCCGACGGAGCTCCCCATATGAATGGTGGATTATGTTTATGGCACGGGAAACCGTTTATGTGCGAGACTATGTTTATGGAATACGAGATCGGCTGGTATGCTATGGATTGTATGATATGGAACGTATTGCATGGTCAATGGACTCGGATTGCCCGTGCACGGGTGCGGCTTCCCTCGAACGGTTATGCCGGCGGGGCGCCGGGCTTCGGCCTAGGAGGGAATTATGGTGGTATTTATGGTGCACAACATTCGGACGGATTGCGACCATCCAGTGCTGTAATAAGCTATGATATCCGTAAGTTTGGGATCCTTCGGATACTGGGCTAGCAACCCGTATTGAAGCGATTGTAGGCTTACACATATGAGATGCCAAGTCCATTAAGGTGCGAAATACCGTGACCTTCATATAGATAGGGCCGGTGGGCTGAGATGAGATGGGTGCAGGCGCAGGGCCTGCTACCTATTATGCATATTTACGTTTATGATTGGTCTAAGTTTATGATTGGTCGCTTACGTAAATGAGATGATTTATGTTAAGTTCTAACCACTGCAGGCTAAGGTAACGGGACGGAGATGAGCACGAACACTATGTTTATGTTTCATGTTATGGCTAACTGTGTCTGCTGCAGGAACACGGTACGGGACACATTTAAGATAAGTTGCTATGCATGAGTATTGCTATGAAACTGATCCTAAGGCTAAATAGAAAGATCACAAATTAAGATGCATGCTCACTAAATGAATAAGTGTTTGGTTTGGGTGTGAGCGGGTCTTGATCAGTGCGAAGCGAGGACGAAAGCACTAAGCCCCCACTAGTTTCTGTGCAGGTTCAGATTATGATCAGCTCGGGGCGGAGCTTGGCTTGGACGTGCCGAGGCATGGAGTCCTTGGCGTTCAAGAGGAGCTTCTGCATATGCGTTCGGACTTGCGACATGGAGATGTTCGGCCGAAGACTACTTGGTGGCTATAAAGAGGCATAATGTATGGAGCAATGTAATCCTTTGTGAGCTAGAGAGATCATGAGTGTTGTAGCCAATTGGCATTTTATGTTGGGCTATTCAGAGCCATTGTAACCTTCAGTTCAATATGAATAAAAGAGATTCTTATGTTTCACTTGTTCCCTTCCGCTGCTTATGTTATCGATTTGAGATAATTCTATGTGAACCTGTTATCTTGCCTTGCACGAGCGCAACTCCAGGCTCGTGCGGCATCACGCCCCAGCGAGGACGATGATTCGAGTTAAATCTAGCGAGGACGAGCGATTTCCCGGATCGGGGCGTGACACACCACCCCCCACCCCCGCCACCGAAGCACCCCTCCCTCCCGCGACCGGCCGGCGCACCCCCCTATCGGCATACTGGCACACCCCAACCCCGCACCGGAGCACCACCCCCTCCCCCCCACGACCGGCATACCCCCCGCCCCCCTCCCCCCCAAGGTTTATCCGGTCGGTCCGGTTCTCTCGCTCGATTCTCTTACCGGTGGGGCTGGCTCGGCCGAAAGAGACTGTACCCTATGGCTCGACAACTAACCGGAGATGATACTCTGAGAGATCCACCTGAGTAGGACGTATATTCTGAGAGATCACCTTTACAAGAATGATATCAGTAGTGGGATTGAGTGTTGGAGGAGATATTATCAGAGTATACGTCCTACTCAGATGGGTCTCTCACCGTTACTATTTTTTTCTGACTGCATGGTGGATGTGCTCCGTCAACAGATTCTTGCTCTGAGCCAAAACTTTGTCCCGGAGCTCAAGTGGACATCCTTCGTGTAGAGCTCGAGTGAGAGGTTCCTGACAGCATGATGGTCTCCTTTGTTAAAGTATTCGTGCTCGTCCACAACCAATTAATTTTTTTTCATTTCTAATCTCTTGAATATGAAGCTCTGCTTCACATTTGGCTATACCTTCTGGTATATAAGAACCAAATGTGAAACAAAGTTTCATATTCAAGATATTAGGAATGAATTTTTTTTCGATTGGTTGTGGGACGAGCAAGAATCCTTTGACAAAGGAGACCCCTTGCTGTCAGGAACCTCTCGCTCGAGCTCTACTCAAGGATGTCCACTCGAGCTCCGGGACAAAGGATTGACTCAGAGCAGATTTCTGGACAGAGATGACGAAGAAGATGGCTGCCAAAGCTTATGTAAGTTTTCTAATTCTTTATACAAGTGTTGTAGCCATCAAAATCCCAAATTGGCTATCTAGATTAGAGTAATAAATCTGACTAGTTATGCTAGGTTGTTCAACCACAGTCATAAACAGTACGAGGATGAGATTGGTGCAGTAGCAGCACCAGATGTGTCTGTCCGCGACGAGCTGCTACGACGGATCCAGAAGCAGCACCGGATGTCCATGGACGAGAGGTTGAGATTGGTGCAGAATTCGTTAGCTGATAGCAGTACGAGGATGTTATCTACTATGGATATCTACCACCAGCGACTAGCAATGAGCAATATTGTCCTCCGGGTGCGCCTTCATCGTCGTCGACTCCGCCGGCGTCACTACCTCCGACTCCACCGACATCACTACCTTCTTCATCGATGACGATTTTACGGGAGGAGTACGAGATATTTCTATCCTTGAGGCGCGACGGTGTCCCTCCTCCTCCAGATTCGCAGTAGTCCGAGTTAGGACTGTTTGTTTGTTGTGTTTGTTTGATTCTTTGTTTGTGTAGACTTGGATGTTTGTGTGTAGACTTGGATATTTGTTGGTTGTGGCATGTAGACTTTGGTTATTTGGTTGTAGACTTGGTTATTTGGTGTGTAGACTTGGTTATTTGTTGTGCTATAGAATTGGATATTTGTTTACTTGGTTAGTTGGTTTATAGACTTGGATATTTGTTTGTGTTGATTTACATATTGTGTTATGCTGTTGTGATTTACCGGTGTTGAGTGTTCCACCGAAGAGGTCGGCGAACTAGGCATTCAAAGAAATTATGTATTTATTGTTATTTAAACTGCAGGAAAAAAAATGTGATTCTGTGAAAAAATTTAGATTCTGTGATTTATTTTTTTATTTTTTCTGCCAAATTTAGCGACGTTTACCGAAGCTTACCGACGCAATATGACGTCGGTAAACGTCGCTACATTATTTTTTCTGCCAAATTTGGCGACGCAGAGTCGGTAAACGTCGCTTGTTTAAGCGAGTTTACCGACATTACAAACGTCGCTACATTATCGACGTTACGACGGTAAATGTCGCTATATTACCGACGTTTATAAGCGTCGGTAAACGTCGGTAAGTCCGACGATTAGCGATGTCTTATCAATCAGCGACTAGGATTTCCGCGACAAGAATAAAACGTCGCTAAATACGTCGAAATTTGTATTTAGCGACGTTTTATACCACTTTAGCGACGTTTTCTGCCGTCGCTAATTTGACATATTCTAGTAGTGGTAGTTGTTCGAAAATAGTATTTTTTGTGGACAAGTATTGTTTTTGAACTAGTTTTTTTTTTTCGAGTTTGGAAGGACAAACTAATTTATTCAACTAAAAAATGAATGAAGTATTATTATATAAGCACATATTTGTAAAAATAAGCAAACATCCATACTTTATACTATTTATAAGGGGCCAAAAGCTCGTTAATACAACATGAGATCCTTGGGAGAACGGTTGAAGCTATGCTAAGAAATAAACAAGAGTTGGGAATATATTGAAAGACAGAAAAAATGAGCATATTTAAGATATGATTAGTAAGTAATACCAACATATTAATGATAAGATGACAAAATATTGACAGTTTAGACATTGTAATCATGGTGAGATGAACAAATTAAGAGGGATAGCTAATATAAGAAATTGTTATGAGTAGATATAAGACTAAAGAAAGCGGAATTATAAAATGTATGTAATTTAATAAATCAAATATATTTGAATACAACATTAGGAGGGATAGTAAGATCTTAATTGGATGGTTATAACTTTTGAATAAGCCTACAAAAATTGAATTTGTGAATTGAATACAACATTTTCTAATCTAGTTAAAAAGAAAAAAATTTTCGTACAGTGTAATGGCGTACGTAGTTCACAAAAGATTCAATAGCTAGCATAAATGATATAATTAACATATATCCAATTAACTAACTATTTACATAATAATTTAGACATTAATTGAAACTTACACTTTTATTACAAACTATATAAATTTGTATCAAAATAAACAATTTATTGGGTTCACAAACTTGAAGAAAATAAGTCGAATTACATACAAATATTTGCATTGCATAGAAATAGAGAAAACTACTTTATTGACAATTACAGTTTTTATTTGCCTAAATTCAAAAAATTAACATAGTACAATATACTCAAATAATTTATTATTTACCGAACTCAACTGACTCTTGTGGTCAGCGAGAAGAGATATATATAACTTCTTTCGCTAGATGGATGGCCTTGGGATCGAACTGCGAAAGAGATGTGAGATAAACCGTAGGAGGGATGTAGGTGGGTGTATGAAAATTGAGACATGCAAAACATGCACAAAGTCCGGTACGTTATATCAGGCACGCAACTTTTTTTATCATCCAGGACATAAAAGTTGAATTATTATGCAACCTTATAATGATGTCATATTAATATCTAAAATGTGTAATAAATAATGTATAGATAAAATAAAATTAAGAGAGAGTTATAGTATCAAATCATAATTATTTTTCCTTAAATTCTCTAATGTATAAAGATTAAACAAAATTAATGTATTTATTTTAAAAACAGGTGGGGGTAATTTGTATTCCACAGTCGGCCACTAGCTCCTTCCCTCCAAGTCAACGTCTCCTCCTCTTCTCTTCCCCATCTCCACTTAACTATATTTTCCTGTCCATCCACACCATCCTCATAATTACGCCCCATGCCACTCCATAGAAAGAAAGAAAGAAAATAAGAAGAAGAAGAAGAAGGCGGTGACGGGAACCATGGCGGCGGAGGACGACACCCCACCCAAGGTGGCGACGGGACCGCAGCGTCCGGCGACGATCTCCCTCCCGCCGCGCACGGCGTTCGAGAGCCTCTTCAGGGGGGGAGCCGACGCCAGCCCCGGGCCCATGTCGCTCGTGTCGAGCTTCTTCGCGGAGGACCCGGACTCGGAGTGCCGGTCCTTCTCCCAGCTGCTCGCCGGAGCCATGAACTCGCCGGCGGCGGCGAGGAGGTCCTCGGGGGGTGGGGGAGGGAGACGAGAGGCGGCCGGGGAAGCTGGTGCTGGCGCAGCAGCCGCCGTTCTTCATGGTGCCGCCTGGGCTCAGCCCCGGCGGCCTTCTCGAATCGCCGGCGATGTTTCCAACGAATTTGGTCGGTTTCATACTCCAAAGTTTCAATCTTTATTCGTTTCCTACTTGTTGTTAAGGATAGGGCACGATACAGACACGGAGACACGGGCACAATATTGACATGAGCTTGTGTTTTCTAGTTTTAAGTTTGGTAGATTTGGAATGATAGGAAATTGTTATGGCGAATTAAATGAGCTTGGATGCAAATATATGTTTTGGTAACCTTTTCTATGATTACGGAATTGATGCTAGCTAGCTAGAACTTGTGTGAAATCGGAAGCACGAAAACTCCAAAATAAACAACATGCCAAATTTGGTACCATGTCCGTGTCTCCATGTTAACCGTGCAATATTGGTGATTTAACATTGTAGAGTAGGGAAATTACTTGTTAGGAATCTTAGGATAGAGTGTAAAAGTGAAGAGAAGGGGACTGCTATTGGAGCTAGAAAGAAACGAGGTTGGTTCACCTCGACGAGGTGAAATTGATGATTTTTAGGATTGTTTGGAAGAAATATGGGAATTCACATATTGAGAGTGAATTTGGTTACAATAAGATTGTAATCTTTGTCAAAGATTTTCAAGGTTGTGATGTGGTAGGAAATAAGATTGTAATAGAATTGACGGATTTCATGACGGAGAAGAAGAATGGATAAAAAGAATCTATTGGACAGGTCTTTGGACTTCTCCCATCACAAGTTTTTTTTTTTTTCCATTTGATGGAAGACCCTAAAAAAAGATATTTAAAAATGTTTGAATAGTGGGCATTAATTAGGAAGAAAAAGAAAAGAAAAAAGAGCTTGGTTTGAAGTTAATCATTGCCATCTTGATGGCATTCATATTGTCGGATGCTAATTGAATTTCATGGAATTGACTTCTAGGATTCAAAGTTGAGAGAATGAAGAGGGTAGAAGATTCTTTTTATAGAGTGAGATCAATATATCATTTTGATTATCTAACCTCCTCAAATCCTAGTTTGGAAGCAAATCATTTTGATATTCGGTCCTGCGACCACCACGTCCCATCAATTTGGTCGTCGCTTGACAGTTCTTTAGTTCTACAATGAGGGCCTCTAAGCACTTTTAGAATGAGCCTTTGTGCCTTTGCATTGTTTTTCTTTTAGTATCTTTTTGAGATAAGGCAGTCAATAATGACCATCCCTATCTTGGGTTGGGCTACTAGCATCAAGACCCCCTCCCATTTAATTATTGTCCGGACTGGGATTCAACCCATGCCCACTCCTCCCCTCCCTTTACTAGTGTTACCACTAGACCACCCTCTTGGTGGTTGTGCCTTTGCAATTGTTGTTTGAGCTGTATTTCTAATGTTCCCAAAGATTTATCTTGTAATCCATATTGCTATTTTGCCTTTTCTAGAAAACTCCATATCCAGGGTAAAGATAGGATTTCTCCCTGATGGAGACAATGGTAAAATATAAATGATCTACATCACTAGAAGTTCCATATCTTTCACGAGAAATTTCATATCTTTCCGTGAGGAT
Source organism: Iris pallida (assembly GCA_029216955.1). Taxonomy (NCBI): domain Eukaryota; kingdom Viridiplantae; phylum Streptophyta; class Magnoliopsida; order Asparagales; family Iridaceae; genus Iris; species Iris pallida. The sequence goes on from JANAVB010038060.1 coordinate 62,102, forward strand.
AGTTGCTAATAATTCAACATAGCATTGTGAATGGACGACAGGTCCTGTGGGGAGCGATTGATATGCTTCTGATCAAGCAATTATGTTATTGAATGAATGATGCTTCTACTTCCAAACAGACTATATAATTCAGTTGCACCTTTAGTTTCTCATGTAAGGTGGACAATATCAAAGTGAAAAACTGTCTATTCACGCTCATTGAAAACCTACTGTTATAACTTTCACTTTGTTTCACTTGATCCGTGAGTTGGATGAGTTGGGACTATCCAGTCCACTTGATTTCTTAATCGAGGATGTAGATCAAGAAAAGAGTGCCAACCGTTGCCTGGATGACCAAGTGGCCTGTGTATCGAGCTCATGTAACGTTGCTCATAGATGGAAACTATATACAGAGGGGAATACAGTTCCCTATAGAAAAGTTGATCATCTTACTTCTTCTCTTTATTGTTTTGTAGTCTAGTGGAATTTAGTAGTGTGCTTCTTGGTTTCATGAGCTTAAACTCCAGAGACGAAAAGGCTGGTTTTACCGTTTTATGCCAAGGTCCTCTCATCACTCATGCTCATATCTATCTTGACCAGGAAGTTTGGCACTGACACAAACAATTGATGCAGGTGGCAACCAGATATAAACTACTTCTTTTGGACCTTTCTCATCCTCCATACCAAATTGCATTCTGATAGAACTTTGGAAGATGACAAAGATGAATGGGGGCCTTAGGAAATTAAACTGGAAAAAGAACTTCAAAGTAGTTCTTAAAACTAAGGGTTATTTACGTTAACTACCCCTTGTTTTATCTACTTTGAAACTGATTACACGGGTATCCCTACTTTGAAACTAATTACACGGGGTACCCATATGTTTTATATTTTCTATAGGAAGGTATAACACTAACTACTACTATATTTTTTTCTAAAGGAGAGGGGTACCTGTGTAGTAATTAGTTCAAAGTAGGGGTACTCGTGTAATAAACATAAAACATGGGGTAGTTAATGTAAATAACCCTAAAACTAAATAGGGACATGACAGTTTGGACTGAGATCAGTAGTATCTTCACAATATAATAACTTGCAGTCAATCGACATCCTTCTGGTGCTTGACTCAATACTTCAAAGGTTTGCATCCCTTAGGATTTTCAAGGATATGTATAGTCATCCACTAAAGAATCCATGAAGTGTTAAACCTTAGAGAAGTGGCAATATTTTTATTGGTGTTTTGTTCGAGAGAAAAAGCTGATGCTGAAACATTAACAAGGCTGTTCTCATTCTGTGATGTAGCAGAAACTAGTTTAATTGCTAAAACTATGAAAAGTAGGACTAACGCAAAATATTTTATCATCTAATATGGCGAGGTTTATGGAAAGTTCCTTATATCCTGTCCATAGCAAGTTAACTTCAACAATGAAGCTAATGAGGGTGAACTGCGAAGGGCTTGGCTTTGGTATGGGCTGTGTTAAGTACAGTGTGAGAGTATGAAAAGCCTGAAGGTTGTGCTTCGTTCGTTCCTTCTTTTTGATTTATGAGCATGACTGTTTTCTATTTGAATAAATAAAAAGGATTATCATTGTGGTGTACCGTGTAATGACTCTCAAGGATACTTGCCCATAGATAGTGGCTGAAGTTGTATGGACATCTATTCACAAGGACATGTATATGAATACGGGCGCGATAGGGATACGGGATAGTAGTTATTTATGTGGCATGAATACATATATGGATATGGAATGACATGATATGGATAGACACCATTTTCCTGTTTCCGTGCAACATTTATTGTCACATTTTATCCTTGCCAAGTTCTGGGCATTAGTATTTTTTTTTCTCTTTGTACAGTGTAAAATGCAGTGCTGTATTGCAGTTAATTTAATTGAGGTAACTTGAATTCGTATCGGTCAATGGTATCTGTGCAGGGTCACTTTGGAATGTCTCATCAACAAGCCTTAGCACAAGTCACAGCCCAGGCTGCCCAGTCTCATTCTCACATGCATGTCCAAGAAGAATTTCCATCTGATTTAGAGAGGACAACTGCTTCCTTGATGCAGCCAACAAGCTCGTCTATGAATATTACACCAGAACAGCACATGCAATTGTAACATCAGCTGCAAATAACAGCACTTATGAATCACAATGGGTTCTCATTATGATCAAAGATCACACGCTACTGCTCTTGTCGTTGACAAACCCGTTGACGATGGCTACAATTGGCGGAAGTATGGTCAGAAGCAGGTAAAAGGAAGTGAATATCCTAGGAGCTACTACAAATGTACACATCCAAAATGTCCAGTCAAGAAGAAGGTTGAGCGTTCTTTGAAGGCCAAGTGACTGAGATAATCTACAAAGGACAGCACAATCATCAGAAGCCCCCACCCAGTAGGCGTGGAAAGGATAGCGCTTTGCCTAATGGGTCAAATGATACAAGCGTGACCACTGATTTTCAAGCTGATTCCGGATCTTTTTCACATGGTGGCAATGGAAACTTTAGTAAATCGAGTGAGAGGATGTCTGCTCCATCGACATATAAGAGAGATCGCGAATCAGGACAGGTGACATCTGAACAGTTATCGGGTTCAAGTGATGGTGAGGAAGTGGGTGATGCTGAATTGGGGACAGATGAAGGGGTTGATAGTGAACATGACCCAAAAAGAAGGTGACTTTTTAACTTTATAACCTTACGTGTGCTTGTATTGCACTACATTGTGAAAGAAAAAAAAGTTGATCTTTTGATTGGGCAGGATCGTGGAGGCCAGGGCTACAACAGAATCAGCTGTACATAGGAACGTAACAGAGCCAAGAATAATTGTGCAGACAACAAGTGAAGTTGATCTTCTAGATGATGGTTACAGGTGGCGCAAATATGGACAGAAAGTTGTTAAAGGAAATCCTCACCCGAGGTAGATATCCTTCCAATCTTGTTTGCTATGTCTGCAAGTATATAGAACATGGTCTTATTTCTACAACATATGGAACCATGGTTGGATTGAATATGGTGGAGGCTGGAAACTCTTAAGTTTTCGCCAAAATGTGACTGTAATCGCGGAATCTCTAGGCCGAGTGAACTGATCTTGAACCAATGCTTCATTCTCATAGTCTGTGCTCTCGCTTTCTAGCTTGCAGCAGCAACACCAAAGAAGCTTTTAACCCTCACCTACATGAATCCTTTTCTTCCATTATGCTGTCATTAGGGCCATATGAAACTTTTTAGGCCCTTAGCTCTTTGAAACATATTTGAATATAAAACACCAGCCTTTACATACACTATATTACACTACCGTCTCATTTCCATATTTTTTTAAATTTAATTTGCTTAGGGAACTAAGTTCAAGGAAAAAGTTCTTGAAATGTTTAAGGAAGAGACAACATTACTGTAGGTTTAGGATATGCGAATCATCCTGATAAATATGTTGATATGAGGTAACAATACGTTATGTTATCAACATATAATGGCAGAGTTATTTGAGCAAAAGTTTCATTGAGTTGTGACAAAGTTGCGAAATAATTATCTACACTTGAACAGAATCTCAGGCACAGAGAGTAAGAAGATATATAGCTTCATAATGCTAAGAGCTATATTGCCTGTCCTCACTGAATCGATTGCAGAAATAAAACTTTGTTTTCCACATGATGTTCAAACTTACCTTTCTGATACACCGGCTGCTGGGTTTAACTGTTGGCTTTTGAATCACTTAGCAATTACTGCTTCCCTGCCAGTGAATAACTGCACATTTAAGAAACCTTGTGTGGAAAGACGCATCTATAAATGTGTTAATTGTTCCAAATTTTTTTTTGGTAGTCATGCACTTATTATATGCTGTAACAATTTTCTCTCAGCATATACTCAGTTGAAACTTCCTGTCACAATTTGCAGGAGTTACTACAAATGCACTTTTGCTGGATGCAATGTTCGGAAGCACGTGGAAAGAGCTTCGACAGATATAAAAGCTGTTATAACAACATATGAAGGGAAACATAACCATGACGTGCCAGCAGCTAGAAACAGCAGCCATAACACAGCTAGCGCCAATGTTGCTGCAAATAACTCGCAACTGAAAGCCCACAACACCATACTGAACAACCAACAATTCCTTAAGGGGACAGGATTAAGAAACAATGTTCAAAGGCAAGTTGCAGTTCTACAGCTGAAAAAGAGCATGAGATGAACTAGTTATTCAAGTCGTCTCCTGTGCTGCAATATTGGTGGGCTATAAAGCAAATGCCGACTGCAACTACTATCAGGTGCAGAAAGGTTCAGTTAAATCTTCATCACAAGTTGGCAGATCTTGTACGGATATGTAATTTTGGCAGGAATTATTTGTTGCCTGTGATTATAAGCTCGCTGTGTAATTTAGTATTTTTTTTTTTCCTTTTTGCCATCTTTTAAAGTTTCCTTTCTGGTCAGGATGCCGACCATTATAACATACAGGCTTGTGAGTTAACACCACACAACAGTTACATCCTGACGCATAATTTGTGTATGTACATTGTCTCTAAAATCTAAATTTTGATAGTAGAATGCATTTCAATAATCCTCTCTGTGCATGGTTTGTGCTAATTGAACATCATGCTTGGGGTGGAGGTGAGTGTCAATTTCTAATAACTTCGGTCTTATGGCAAAACTCATCTCATGAATAAAGCCTTATTCTTTACGATATACTTTTGATTCACTTCACTTACTGATTCATGATTGAAGCTTTTACTGCAGGATATCCTTTTGATTCACTTCACATACTGATTCATAATTGAAGCTTTTATTGCAGGGAATGAGCTGGATTTCCCCCACTGATGAACCAAGCAGTTCTTCCTTCCTCAATATGATCATGTTTCCAATATAAAGTGTCTGGAAGGAGCGGAACATGCGTATTTTCGAAGGTCTGACTACCCCTACTATTGGAATTCTACATAACATAGAATTCGATGTATCAGTATTGGCTCCATAATATTATAATATGGGACATGAGATGATGTGATATTATGTATTGTAATACCTTTTACCGCTATATGCGAGGAATAAATTCACCCTTATTCAAAAAAAATATAAAGTGTCGAGCTCACTGACATTTACTACTAGTAAGGAGAAGAAGGCGAAATCTATGGCTCGATAATGAACATATTATTGGCATAACTGTACTGCTTTCCTCAAACTCCAGGAAGATTGATGAGATGCAATGTGTTCAGAGTCTTGCAGTAGCGCTTCACTAGGCTTTGATTGCCAATTGTGCCAGTCAGACGCAGAGCCGGCCTTTCAAATTCATAAGACAATGCCATTTTCTGGAAATGGGAAAAATTCTGCCTACATGAGAATATTATGATCATGAGAAAGTACCACTTGAAGCTAATGTGACTAGTGACTATAAGTTTGTTGGGAAATAGTATGTGCCTAGAGCCATAGTTACACCCAACTTGACCTATACTCTTCTCTTTATGGAAGAAAAGTGTTGAGCCAATGACATGCCATGCCATCATGGAGAGTCATGTTTAGCTAAGAAGAAAAGTTTGCATACTGAAGCAACACTTGCAAGAGGCTTGATGAGTTGAATTTGCTTTGCTACAATTAATTATTCTTGAAGTCTATCTATCATCATTGGATGATGACAGGCATCCAACCCAGTTCAAGTGACACTACAATACATGCAATCAAAGATGCTATGGACTACCTACATATGGTGACAGCTCCATAATCTACTCAAGGGATCTCAAATCTTGTGCAGCAAAGCTCATCATGGTATGTGGCATCTGTGATCCTTGACTGCTTCCTTCTTGATCATTGATTTAAGCAGGGCCGGCCCGACCCGAGAGTTGGGTTGTTTGAGCCGGTGATCTTTGTTGTGGGCTGACCGAGGATCATCTGCAATCCTGATCCCTTACAGGTCCAAGAGTTAGTGGAGGAGGGTTGCTCAAGTCCGACCAGCCATGATGCTTATAAAACAAGAAAAAGAAAGAAAGAACGGAGATACTTACTCAATCGTATCAAATTGGCCGAGTCGATGATAAAGATTTAAGTTAACATTCCTTTGGTTGTCTCTTGATCTTTGTTGTGGGCTGGTCCTGGAGGATCATCTGCAATCCTGATCCCTTACAGGTCCAAGAGTTATACTTAGTGGAGGAAGGTTGCTCAAGTCCGACCAGCCATGATCAGGGCCGGCCCTAGGGCAAGCCCAACAAGCCAATGGGCTTGGGCAACCCCCTATCCATAGGGCAACATTTTACCAAGCAACCGACCCAAAAAGAAAATAGAAAATAGATTTTGCTGCTAAATAGGGGTGCGGCTGGCTGCTGTGCTGAAGAAAACAAATGTTCTCACCTCTTCTCTTCATTTCTGATCCCATTCCCAATTCCCATTCCCCTACTTCTCTTCTTCTTTTCTCGCGCCGTAGAGTCCGACTCTCCGAGTCTAATCTGCAGATTGTCGTTCGCGTCGAGGCTTTCTTCACATAACATCTAGCCATCATCTAAGTTATTCCCTCTCTCCTCTCCCTCTAATTTCTCCATCTGGCTGATCTGCAGCTCTGCTTAACTGCTTTATGCTTATTTCTCCTTCTCCATATGCTTTGTTGAAAATCCCATATTTTTGGTTTCATGGGAACATTGGAAAGAAAGAATGGACACCATTTTATTGGAAAGAAATGTATGTGGTATTGACCTATTGGGATTTGGGAGTTTGGTTAATGATTATATACGTTGCTATTGTGCTTGCGGCATCTGAACTGAACTTGAAGGGCGAGAAATTTTAATGAAACCTCAAAACATGGATTTTGATCCAAACATGAAATTTGATTGATTAATATGTTGGTGTTTGTTCAAGACCCCATATTAAGCAGAATGATTATTTTGATCCGGACTAAACATGGATTGAAAATTTAATAAAACCTATAGATTTGGATCTTGAATTTATTTGAACAATTAAACTCCAAATCTTAATTACATAGCAAGCAATGGTTAATTGGTCGTTACTTGTTAGTATGATATAAATTTATGCTATACTTGATTTGTATTATTGTATAGGTACCATGACAAAAAATGAAGATGATAAAGATCGAGTGAGATTTCGGCAACAAAATTCCGGCGCTTATAATAGAAGGGTCAAGCAACGTAAAAATACAATTACAAAATCACTAACGGACTCAATTTCTAAGTTATTTAATGCAAGAGCTCAAAATTAACTTAGAAGTCCAAATAATATCAAGTTTAGATGTTTTATGAATCAAGATTAAGTTACAGTCTCCGGCTTTGCTCTGGTGTATGCATAATCGCAACATCATGTGATTTCTGATAATCAAATAAGGAGATTTATACTCACTTCTGAGGTCCTTGTGACCAGATTTTTTTTTCTAGATGCAAGTTTTCAAATTAAGCATATACCTCATCTAAGTTTTTTAAAATTCTCATGCTAATGCTAATGCTCATTACACAGCTTCTTATGTCTTGCTGTTACATACATATGGCATGTTCTGGAACATGAAAAGATGACAAATGTTACATGCCACGATCGGACTTCCTTTTGTTATTATTTTTTCAATAAGGATGAAGGGCAACCAAAATATGTTCCGACTAGGGCAACCCAACATCCGGGGCCGGCCCTGGCCATGATGTTTATTAAACAAGAAAAAAGAAAGAAAGAAGAGAGATACTTTACTCAATCGGTTCAAATTGGCCGAGTCGACGATGAAGATAAGTTAACATTCCTACTTAATGGGTTCTTTATTTTCCCAAAAAGCTAAGAGGTCGGCCAAGTTATTGATCAAAGAAGGTTTGTTCTGCAATAAAGGTGCTTGCCCCAAAAAAAATTGCGTATACTAACCACTCATCCTGAGCTTTTGACTACTCAGATCTTTCCAAGCCATGTCATTGTCCTTCTAGTAGATCTTTTCTTCGTTTTACAAAGTTAACAACAAAATTTACTCTCGTGTCCTTTCCCAACTCACACTAATAACAAAAGTGGATTACCTAAATCTTCTTAACATTTACATGCAAAGAAGACAAGATTATGACGTTAAAAAACTTGGAAAGTTTGGTCCATGTTGTTAAAGGTTTTTTCTAAGGGCACCACCCTTTTTTGCTAGAGGCTAAAGTTGAAATGAGTCTAATATCTCAGATAATTTTATTGAGGGCTACTGCCTACTACTTATAGAGGGTCCAACCCCCTCTTCATATTACATCTAACCGATGTGGGACTAAAGTCCCTTATTTACTCTCAACACTCCCCCTCAAGATGGGCGATAGATATTAATCATCCCCATCTTGTTACATAGCTTTGACAGACTCAATGAACTAAGACCCTTAGTCAGACAGTCTGCCACTTGTTCTTCTGAGCGAACATAATCAATCTTCAGTATCCCTTGTTCCAGCTTTTCCTTGATGAAGAATCGATCGATCTCGATGTGCTTCGTTCTGTCGTGCTGAACCGGATTGTTCGCTATACTTATCGCAGCTTGACTATCGCTCAGAAGGCGCAATGGTGTCCCCTTGTCTAGCTTCAACTCTGTCAGCAGCGCCTTTACCCATAGCAATTCTGATACTCCTAGAGCCATTGCTCTGTATTCTGCTTCAGCTGTCGACCGTGCTACCACTGACTGTTTCTTGCTTCTCCATGAAACCAGGTTTCCTCCTACAAAAACACAGTACCCTGTGGTAGACCTTCTGTCGTCTATGCAGCTTGTCCAGTCTGCATCGCAGTATCCTTCAACATCTGTGCATCCATTCTTCTTGAACCACAGTCCTTTTCCCGGCGTCCCTTTCAGATATCTTAGGATCTGAAATACTGCATCCATATGACCCGTTCTTGGATCATGCATATAGCGGCTTACAACACTTACTGCAAATGAGATATCAGGGCGAGTATGCCCTAGATAAATCAGTCTGCCTACTAGCCTTTGATACCTTTCGCGATCAACAGGCTTTCCTGCTTCTGCTCCTATTTTGCACTTCTAGTCAATTGGAGTGACTGCTGCTCGGCATCCCAGCATTTCTGTCTCCTTCAGCAGATCTAGTGCATATTTCCTTTGTGAGAGAACAATTCCTTGTTTACCATCACACACCTCGATACCCAAAAAGTATCTCATCTCTCCCAGGTCCTTCACCTCAAACTCTTTGGCGAGTTTCGTCTTCAGTTTAGTGATCTCAACTACATCGTCACCTGTGATCACTATATCATCTACATATACAGCAAGTATAGTAATGTGGCCCCTTGCATGCTGGAGGAAGACAGTATGATCTGCATTTGTCTGATGGTACCTCATGCCAGTGACAGCCCTTCTGAATCTGTCAAACCAGGCTCGAGGAGATTGCTTCAGCCCGTACAGCGACTTCTTCAATTTGCACATTTTTCCATGTGACGTTCCTTCACCTGAATCTGACACAGAGTAGTACCCCGGAGGAGTCTCCATGTATACTTCTTCTTGTAGGTCTCCATGAAGAAATGCGTTCTTTACGTCTAACTGGTGTAGCTTCCACCCATAGTTTGCTGCAATGGAGACCAGTGTTCTTACGGTACTCATCTTCGCTACTGGGGCAAAAGTCTCATCATAGTCGATACCATATGTCTGGGTATAGCCTTTTGCAACCAGTCTCGCCTTGTATCGTTCAACTTTTCCTTCTGGTGTCTCCTTCACAGTGTAAACCCGTTTGCATCCCACAGCTTTCTTCCCTTCAGGTAATGGCACCAGCTCCCATGTCTTATTTTTCTCTAGTGCCCCAAGTTCTTCCATCATTGCAGCTTTCCATCTTGGGTCCTTCTTTGCTTCCTGCCAATTCTTAGGTAAAGAAGTGGAGTTTAACGAAGTGAGGAATGTTTGATAAGTCGGAGAAATATTAGAATAAGATAGGTAGTTGGCAATATCATGTTCATAATCTTTATAACGAATAGGAGCCTTTCTCGCATTAATGCGAGAAGACCTCCTTAAGGGAGCAATGGGTGGTGGAGAAAGCATACCATCCGAATCGGAGAGATCCGCTTCCGAATCCGAGCGATCCGGTGCAGGAGTAACATCTTCAGGAGTCGGGGCAGGAGTAGACGAGGGACTTGGCACTATAGGCACAGGGTACGGCACAGTACTGGACCTCTGCTGTCTTCTTCTGTAAACTTGGAGCTCCTTTTCCCTTGTCTGCTTCTCCCCCTGCGAAATGTACGTATTGTCTTCTTCATCCTCCGTATCAGTATCATTGATGCTTTCTCCCCCTTTCTGCCAGTTTGTCATGACAGGACAAGGTACCGATCCGACAACTACGTTTGGGCGTACTACCTCCCCCTCACGTCTAACATCCGCTGTGTGAGACGTGTTCCCAAACGCAGAACCTTCGTCCGAACCATAATAAGGTTCCAGCTCTCTGAATGTAACGTCCATGCTTACAAACAGCTTCCGTTCAACCGGGCTCCAGCAGACGTAACCCTTCTGTGTCCCGGTGTACCCAACAAAGACACACTTAAGTGCTCGAGGATCCAGCTTACCAACACCAGGCCTGTTATCGTGGACGAAGCATACGCAACCAAATACTTTCGGAGGAACGGTGTACGCAGTTGTCCCCGTGAGCATTTCCAAAGGCGTCTTCCAGTCCAGTAATTGAGAGGGCATCCTGTTGATGAGATAAGAGGATGTCAAGACAGCCTGCCCCCACAAAAATTTAGGGACATTCATAGCCAGCATCATCGTCCGAGCTACCTCCAGCAGGTGCCTATTTTTTTGTTCGGCAACACCATTTTGAGCCGGTGTATATGCACAAGAGGTTTGATGTAGTATACCATGAGAGGATAAATACGCAGCAAACCTCTTATGGGTATATTCCGTCCCATTATCCGACCGGAAATACTTAACACGAGCATTATACTGTGTCTTCACCCGTTGATGGAAGCTTTGAAATGCCTAAAAAACATCACTTTTATTCTTCAGCAGGTAGACCCACGTTACGCGGGTAGAGCAGTCAATAAAAGTAACAAACCATCTATAACCGTTAACACCGTTTATAGGACAAGGGCCCCACACATCGGAATAAATCATATCAAAAGCAGCAGAACATCGATGCCCAGAATGCACATAGGAGCTTCTGGTATGTTTTTCCAACTCACAAGCATCACAAACTAACAACTCTTTATTTGCTTTTTGATATAATGACGGATATAGTCGACTAATAACGGAAAAAGAAGAATGTCCTACACGCTGATGATGGAGGAGCAGCTCGGCTTCGACACTTCGACTTCGGACTTCCGGTTGGGCGTCTGCAACCAAAGATGCCAGTGCTCTATCCAGACCGTTCCTATCCAAGTACCATAGACCCTTATGCCATGTGCCAGTGCCTAGTCGTCTCCCCGTTCCCTTCTCCTAAAAAGTTACCTTAGGAATATCAAAGGAAACAATACAGTTTAGATCAAGGATAATGACGCTAATGGAAATAAGATTGATAGGAAAGGAATGAGCATGTAAGACATTAGATAGAGTGATGGAAGGAGTGCAATCAACAGTGCCTTTACCCGTAACAGGCCTGGAAGTACCATCAGCAGTCTGAATGCTTTCTGGCGGCATTAGAGGAGAGTATTCCCGGAACTCTCCTCGGGACCCCGTGACATGGCAAGATGCCCCAGAGTCCATAATCCAAGCTGGCTGAGAGACAGATACAAGAGCACGCGGTGGTATACCAGCACTGGTTTGGGAGAAGTAAGTGCAGTAATCTCCTGTAGTGGACGACGTCCCAGGAATGACTTGTCTTTTACCAGAACCAAGCTTTGAGCCGCGCATCTTCTCGATAACTTCTCTCTCAAATGGAGTGATGTCCGTCAGCTGATTGTCCCACCTTCATCCGCCAGATGCGCCTTGTTGCCCTCCAGAGTAAGTGCCCCTTCCACCACCGTAGCTGCCTCGACCACCTCGTCGTCCACCGCGACCACGACCCCGACCATTCGAGGGAGTCCGTATCGGTTTTGGGCAAAAGCGGATGTAATGCCCTGTGTTACCACAGTTGTGGCAAACGCCTCCCGTAGAAGGAGGCTGTATGAAAGTGGCAAGAGCAGATGTGTCAACTCCGGCCCGCTCCCCCTGGGAGATACCCTTGGTAGGCATCAGCTTCAACCGTGCTTCTTCTTGTGCCATGGCAGCTATGGTGTCTTCTAATGTCGGCAGCGTCGGTTGTGCAAGAAGTACATTCCGCTGTTGCTCAAACGCTGGGTTGAGCCCCTTCAAAAACTTTATCATCCGTTGCCGCGAGATATAATCCAGAAATTTCTGAAAATATTTTACAAAAGTCGGTGCAACCTGAGCATCCTCCATGCCAAGAGGATCATAATGGTCAAGATCAGACCAATACTTCTTCAACAAGGCAGCGTACTCAGAGATGGTACGATCATCTTGGATTACCCTATCGAGCTCATCCTACAGTTGGAAGACTCGCATGGGGTTACCCGAACCGGAGTACATGTTTTTCAACGTTCTCCAGATATCAGCAGCTCCCTCCATTGCTTCAACGTTACCCGACACTTGGTCGGTCAAAGAGGCTGTCAACCAACCAGCCACGACATTGTTGACAATGTCCCATACAGCAAACTCCTTCGAGGAGTGATCGACAGGGGCCTTGGTGTGGCCATCTACATAACCAACCAAGCCACGTCCCTTCAGCGTCCGCATCGCCTGCCGCGACCATTTCAAGTAGTTGGTCGTGCCTTCCAACTTCGTCTCCAGCTTGTCCAACTTCCCTATTTTGTACGGTGACGGATCCACATCAGTATGGGTCACGCGTGGGGTTGTCTCCGGTAATCTCTTGGTCAGGAGATCCTCGACCAGGGCCTTTATTTCTTCTGCTGTCAACTTCCCATAGATGGAATCCATGACTTCTGCAACCGCAATCAGTGAGGTGTTGTTGTTTCCGGAGTCGTCTTCTTTTGAGTCATCTTCGTCTTAGTCAGCTATCGGGGGGAAACAACAAAACTAGATCCCTCACTGATATGTCGTAGTTTATACGACCAACTAGAACCGCGTCATGATAACGCGTTCGGACGGCTCAAGTATAACCAACGTAGTGTGCCTTCTTGCATGAGACAAACCAGAGATATACCAGCCGTACAGAAACGATTGTAAAGACAACGTTTCTGAGATACGAAGATCTAAAGAGATTTCGTATTTGTAGTAGAGCTTGTAAAAAGAAGGTACTAATTCTCGAGGCAACTACAGAGATCTTCTAAAGAGAAGAAATATGTTTTTTTTTTTTACAGATCAGCAAAAACCCTAAAAAGGGTGCTGTAGCAGCAGGAAAAAAGGGGGGGCGCGGTGCTGGGAGGGTGGGGGGCGGCGCTGGGGGGCGACGCTGGGGGGCGGCGCTGGGGGGGCGCTGGAGGGGGGAAGGGGCGGCGCTGGTAGAGGGGTGGGAGGGGCGGCGCTGGTAGGCGGGAGACGGCGTCGACAGGAGGCAGCAGGAGGGGCGGGGTTGCGACGCTGGAGAGGTGACGGCTAGGGGGGGAGAGAGAGAGAGAGGAGGGGGGGCTAGGGTAACCTGGCTTTGATACCAAGTTGAAATGAGTCTAATATCTCAGATAATTTTATTGAGGGCTACTGCCTACTACTTATAGAGGGTCCAACCCCTCTTCATATTACATCTAACCGATGTGGGACTAAAGTCCCTTATTTACTCTCAACACTCAGATCTTTCCAAGCCATGTCATTGTCCTTCTAGTAGATCTTTCTTCGTTTTACAAAGTTAACAACAAAATTTACTCTCGTGTCCTTTCCCAACTCACACTAATAACAAAAGTGGATTACCTAAATCTTCTTAACATTTAGATGCAAAGAAGACAAGATTATGACGTTAAAAAATACTTGGAAAGTTTGGTCCATGTTGTTAAAGGTTTTTCTAAGGGCACCACCCTTTTTTGCTAGAGGCTAGTCCAAAATTTTTTCAAAATATTACAAGTTTGCCATCAAATTTTTTTACTTGGGGCTAGCCCAAGCAAAGGTATAAATACCAACTTTTATTTTCATTTTCTCTCTCCCTCTTCTCTTGTAAAACCCGCAACCTGGCCTTTCTGGAATTTTTGGATGATTGGAATTGTTGCATTTTGGGTTAATTGTCAGATTTTGTTTTGTTAGCATAGTCCTAGACTTCCAGCTAGAATTTTTCTAGTCTTATTATTATATTATTATTATTAGTCGGTCAGGAAAATTCTATTTTTTAAAAAAACATGATTATTGGATCTTTTTGCCAGTTCCGACCCCGAATCCGAACACCAGATTCCGTTTTCCGAACCCATCTTTGAATTTTCATTAAACTTGAAAATTATATAAAATATATTACTCTTTATATATATATATATATATATATATATATATATATCATTTGGTTGGTTTTAATAAGATTTATAAAAAAAAACATATATATAACAAAACCTATTTGCTACCCATGACCAGGACCACCCCAACCAGCTAGACCCATTCTCACTCCCCCATGTTCTCACTCTTCTCTTCTTAAACTCACCACCACCACTCCCATATAACCACCACTTCACTCCCCCCTATTTCCTCCTGTAACCACTCCTCTTCCCTATTTATTTTCCTTCTTTTTTAACCATCAGCACCACCACATTCTTCAAATCCTCTCTATCACTCTCTCTCTCTCAAACCCCTCCCGCAGTGCCCGCCCAGCCCGTCCGCGAGCACACCGGCTGCCTCCGCGTTGGATCTCGATCCCGCTCGGCGTTGCCCGCCGGCGTCCATCCCGGTGCAACCCCGCGTGGCCGCCCTGTCCACGTGCCCTAGCCGCCGACCCCTCCGGCCAGATCCCGACCCGGCGCCTCCCCTGCCGGCCCTGCGCCCACCTCCGGCGAAGCTCCCCGGCACATCTCGCCCGCACCCCTCTGCCCGCTCCGGCGCCCGACTCCAGGCCGCCCCTCTGGCTACTCCCCTCTGCCCCGCCTCCAGCAATTCCGCTGCTGTCCGCTTTCCGAGACCCGCTGCGGTTCCCGAACCGTTCCGTGGTTCCGTGGGTTCCACGGTTCCCGTGTCTCCGACCTGCTGTCCCGAGCCGGTCCACTGTCCGCAGGTTTCTTTTCTTCTTTATAATCATCTGAGAGCTCTAGCCGAGCAACCCAAGGTATAATTCCAGTCCCGTTCTGTCACGACCCGCACCCACTGTGAGGGTACGAGAACGTAACAACGTCCAGCCTACGCCGCAGTGTCGGCGGTAGAACGCTGTCCTAGGTCAATCATCTAACAATATAAAGGTACCTGTACAGTATATACACTCCAAATGGAGGTGACATAACGATATACAGTCTCAATCACATCTAAGGCAGAATGATGAAAATAAAGATAGATGGATACTGGAATAAAAAGATCCACATGATACAATCAGAGAGAGACTAAGTGTCTACTGCCATACAAACAGAACATCTAACTCAAATACAAGACTCTAGTACTAAAAAGAAAGAATATATACAATCTAGATCTCAAATGACAGAAAATAGAAAAACCTAGACTAGGGAGCCTCGGTCTCTAAACTAGTGGATCAGGCTGGAGATCTGGGTCACACATGGCATCCACTGCTGCCCCATAGTAGGTATCTATGCAGGCCTCCTCCTCATCCTCTGTAAAATTTTTAACAGGTCCAGTCAGGACGGGAGCGAGCACAAAACATCTCACGCAGTTCATATCGAGTTAGGAAATATAAAGCATGCAATAGAGTAAAGTACATGAAACGCTGAAAGAAGAAGATATATGAAAAATAGTAGAGATTTGATAACAGGAAATATCTAAATACGATAAGTAAGAAATGTAAGAAACATGTGATTTTAGAGTACAATCTGGTTATGTAAACGGGCTAGGAAAATGCAATGGTAACTCCATTGTACGTGGGTGTACAATAGACATATACAATAGTTATACAATGTTGTACAATAGGATTTGAGTACATAACCAATTCTACTCCCCTCCCCAATCAATACACAAAGATCTTCTCCAGTTACGTTATCTTATACAATAGTGTACATATTATACAATGGATATACAATGTTATACAATAGTGTACAATGGTCTATCCCTGGGCTCATGTGATAATGAGAGTACAATATGCACAATGAGTATACAAGGATATGGGTATTCAATAAATACAATATGGAAGTGAAACGCACATCACAATATGTATCTAGTGAACACAAGGGGATAACATCCCAAAAGGAGATCCATATAGTACCAATCCGTGAAACAGTGTGTCAGCATCAAGTACAGTAATCTAGAGCAAGAATGTAAATCCATACAAGTATGAAACGGTCAGAGAATGTACTCGCCTGATAGCCTGAGTGTCTGAAGAGATATACGTCCGAGGAGTGGTGTCTGTCTCCTATAGAACAGTACAAGTCACAACAAGTCTAAAATGATAAAATGAAGCTCTAATATGCATTCTACATGATTCTAGGTCAATCTAGGCCAAAGTCAACTCTTGGTCAACTTGACTGGTCAAACTAGGTCAATTAGGTCAAGTCCTAGCCCAACAAGTCTACTAAGTCTCACTAGGCCTAACCAAGCCTAGTCTAGCAATCACACACCAATCACAAGGCTATACAAGCCTAGACAACCATCACACATTTACTTTAGGCTAAAATATACCAATCAAATATCCTAATCACAATGACTAGGCTCTAGGTCAACAGTCTAAGGCTATACTAGTCAATGCACCAAAATCACAAGTCATGATTTAAATGGTTTAAAAATAATTAAAAATTACCAAAAATCATATTATTAAATAAATATCATAATTAATTAAATTAAAATACAAAATTTCAAAATTACCCTCATTTTAGAAAACTGGGTGTTACAAGTCTACCCACCTTAGAAGAATTTCGTCCTCGAAATTAAAGTGGTAGTAGTCCTTCTAGGTCAAACACCCCACAATCAGAGTCTCAAACATACCGTCAGATAATCATATGCGTCTGTCCAAAATCATGATACTCAGAATCTCTGTCATGCCAGTGAGCAAGGCTACGATAATCACAGAGTCCTCAACTATGGTACATACCTCTAGAAGTGTGGTATTTAAAATTTTCGCATTGCCGTGCGCTTGGCAGCGAAAACCTTAAATTCCCACACCCGAGAAATACATCCATAGTCCGACTATGTGTCCTCACTATGCCTGCTAGCATGACCCTAGAGGATTCTAAAATCTCATAATCGAGGCGACCTAGCCCATACGACTTATCTCAGAAGAAAATTAAATCATAATGAAGCACCAGATCGAAACTTATCAATCAATGAAGAAACAGATAGGAACAGATGGAATTAAATTTTCAAGGCAGGAATTGCGGAATTGAATCAAAAGAACGGAACCTGCGACTAGATCTCCAATGGCCTGAGCATCCTCGGCTGTCATGACGAAAGCTCTCCCTGGCTGGCCTCCCCTGGCTGCTGCTGATGCTGGACGAACCTCTGCTGCTGAGTCTGCAATGGTGGTCCCCTCTGCTGCCCTGCCGGAGCTCTAGCTCCTGGTGCTACCTGAGCCAATGGTGTCGGGTTCTTGGGATACTCTCTACACTGATGCTCCACTGATCCGCAAAGTAAATACATACCCAGCTCTTCCTGCAGTCGTCCCACCCATGGCCTTGCTTCTTGCAGAAGTTGCACACAGTGTTTGCTGCTGCCTGGGTGCCTGCTGATACTGTACCTGTCTCTGTCCTGCCGAGTCGGCTGTCGGTCCATGAACTGCTGGAAATACGCGAACATCTGAGCTGCGTCCACATGTCCTGGAGGCGGTGGCGGCTGGAAGGATCCTCTGGAATGACTGGGTCCTGCCTTCGAACTGGTGAAGGCATACCCTCAGCTGCTGTGCTGCTACTGCTGAAGTCCCAATATAAGCAGAGGTGGCAGGAGCTGTAGCCTCCCGACCCTGCTGAACTGGCTGAGAGGTAGCAGTCCCCTCCACAGTATCTCCATGAATGGCACGCTGTAATCGCGTCTCCACCATCCTGAAGACAGATCAAACAAACAATTTCTGAGAATGAGTCGAAATAGCAAAGGAGGACAGTTATATTCAAGGAGAACAATATCAGCAAGAACTGAGATGGCATGAATTTGATATGAGTTTTTCCTAGTGTGATTGAGTACCTCCAAATATCCTAATCCTATTGCAGGCTGTAGTGATACTCTAGTTCGAATACTACTACATAAACTCGACCTGCATGGGCCACCACTAAAAACGTGTCACGACCCGCACCCACTGTGAGGGTACGAGAACGTAACAACGCCCAGCCTACGCCGCAGTGTTGGCGGTAGAACGCTGTCCTAGGTCAATCATCTAACATATAAGGTACCTTACAGTATATACACTCCAAATGGAGGTGACATAACGATATACAGTCTCAATCACATCTAAGGCAGAATGATGAAAATAAAAGATAGATGGATACTGGAATAAAAGATCCACAGGATACAATCAGAGAGAGAGACTAAGTGTCTAGCCATACAAACAGAACATCTAACTTAAATACAAGACTCTAGTACTAAAAAGAAAGAATATATACAATCTAGATCTCAATGACAGAAATAAAAACCTAGACTAGGGAGCCTCAGTCTCTAAACTAGTGGATCAGGCTGGAGATCTGGGTCACACATGGCATCCACTGCTGCCCCATAGTAGGTATCTATGCAGGCCTCCTCCTCATCCTCTGTAAAATTTTCAACAGGTCCAGTCAGGACGGGAGCGAGCACAAAACATCTCACGCAGTTCATATCGAGTTAGAAAATATAAAGCATGCAATAGAGTAAAGTACATGAAACGCTGAAAGAAGAAGATATATGAAAAACATTAGAGATTTGATAACAGGAAATATCTAAATACGATAAGTAAGAAATGTAAGAAACATGTGATTTTAGAGTACAATCTGGTTATGTAAACGGGCTAGGAAAATGCAATGGTAACTCCATTGTACGTGGGTGTACAATAGACATATATAATAGTTATACAATGTTGTACAATAGGATTTGAGTACATAACCAATTCTACTCCCCCTCCCCAATCAATACACAAGGATCTTCTCCAGTAGTTATTATACAATAGTGTACAATGTTATACAATGGATGTACAATGTTATACAATAGTGTACAATGGTCTATCCCTGGGCTCATGTGATAATGAGAGTACAATATGCACAATGAGTATACAAGGATATGGGTATTCAATAAATACAAATGGAAGTGAAACGCACATCACAATATGTATCTAGTGAATACAAGGGATAACATCCCAAAAGGAGATCCATATAGTACCAATCCGTGATAACAGTCGTGTCAGCATCAAGTACAGTAATCTAGAGCAAGAATGTAAATCCATACAAGTATGAAATGGTCAGAGAATGTACTCGCCTGATAGCCTGAGTGTCTGAAGAGAATATACTGTCCGAGGAGTGGTGTCTGTCTCCTATAGAACAGTACAAGTCACAACAAGTCTAAAATGATAAAATGAAGCTCTAATATGCATTCTACATGATTCTAGGTCAATCTAGGCCAAAGTCAACTCTTGGTCAACTTGACTGGTCAA
Source organism: Iris pallida (assembly GCA_029216955.1). Classification (NCBI taxonomy): domain Eukaryota; kingdom Viridiplantae; phylum Streptophyta; class Magnoliopsida; order Asparagales; family Iridaceae; genus Iris; species Iris pallida. The sequence continues at coordinate 81,593 of JANAVB010038060.1, forward strand.
ACTAGGTCAATTAGGTCAAGTCCTAGCCCAACAAGTCTACTAAGTCTCACTAGGCCTAACCAAGCCTAGTCTAGCAATCACACACCAATCACAAGGCTATACAAGCCTAGACAACCATTACACATTTACCTTTAGGCTAAAATATACCAATCAAATATCCTAATCACAATGACTAGGCTCTAGGTCAACAGTCTAAGGCTATACTAGTCATGCACCAAAATCACAAGTCATGATTTAAATGGTTTAAAAATAATTAAAAATTACCAAAAAATCATATTATTAAATAAATCATAATTAATTAAATTAAAATACAAAATTTCAAAATTACCCTCATTTTAGAAAACTGGGTGTTACACGTTCCATGTTTCGGTAGTCGATGATGATATTGGTCCCCGATTCCCTCCCAGGAATTCGGTTTTAGGTCGGCGTAGTGACTTCAGATTTTTCGGAGAAGTTTTGTGAATGTTTTGTGGTTATTTCGAATTTTTTTCGAAAGGTATTTTCTGGATTTTTGGGTGCTGTGGTTTCTGATCTCATTTCGGGATTTTCCAATTATAATTTGGGTTTCCGATTAAGCTTCAGGAATTATTCTGTGAATTTAAATTTTGTGTAAAATGGTTTGGAAGTTAATTTCTGGGTGTTTCCTAGTTTGGGACTTTTATTATGGGTGTTTCGGCACATTTTCCCAGTTTTGGGTTGTCCCGAATATAGAGAAAATGCTGCCCAAATTTTTATAAAATTTTATAAATGAGTTTTAAATTGGTTTTCGGAAATTTATTTAAATGGATTTTTGGGCGACGACCATACCGGTCCGTGGGCCCTAGCAAAATGCAAACGAAACCGGTTTTACCCGGACGTTGAGGCATTAGCTATTTTCAAATATGAATATTGGACCAAGTCTGTGACTTACTTTTTTCATATTTTACAATTAAAATATAATTTGGAACTTGCTACTGGTTTATAGTATTTTGAGTGCAGGGCCTCGGCCTTCTGAACGGACCGCTTCCCGGCGTTCAGGACTCACCAGCAAACTCTAATTTATTTAATTTATGTAAAGTTTGTAAGGGCATAAACCCAGTTTCTACTTTATTTCGCTGTGGACTTGTATTGTGTAGATTAGGATTTTCTTTTATTTTCTGGATGGTTTATCTTCTTCGTAATTAGGCGCTTAGTTATATAAATGGCTATTAATATTTTGTATAAATTAAATAAGAATTTTTCACGATAAAATAACTTGAATAAATATTGATAATTAACAAAACCCACTTTTATCATTGAAAGAAAATAGTAGTTTTATATATAATGTTACAAAATACAAGTTTTTGCCAAATTAACCGGTAACGACAATTTTCCAAGTAAAACCAGAAACTGGCTATCCAACTAAATGAGAACCAACGTAGTATGCGTCGTAAACCGTTAGCAGTAGAATAAACAAACTTAAAACTTGACTAGGACATGCTACTAGAGATTGCAACTAGCACACCTAGCTTGGTTTCACAATGGTTCTAAGTCAAGTTCTCCAACTGTAGGATCTCGGAGACGAACCTAGCATCTTCCCGGAACCAACACCGTTTTCAGTCAAACAAAGGCAAGTACATTTTGTGTTAGTTTACAATTATTTAATAATCATTTTATTGCAAGTTTAAACCATGATGCAACACGGAACTCTCTCTGAGAGCACTGACTGATTGACTGTTGGGTACTGGGGGAGTAGTGTAATGAGTATGACCACATCCAAAGTAGTATAATGACTGTATTAGTTTACCCCTCATACACACGGGGATAAGCCATATCGTATCAATATGATACAACTGTACAACCCAAGCTGGCCATATTTATTGTCTATTCACATCACAATATTTTAACTGCTGGAGAACTGTTTATTTCAAATTGTTTAAAAGTGCATAACTCTATTATTATTTAATTGTTGGATTATCATGAATTGTACTTTGCTCCCTCCTGACTGGAGATAACATTTTTAGGGGATATTGAGGATGCTGAGCTGTTATACAACAGCTATTATGACCCAGTTCTGTACCCTGTGGTATTGCCAGAGTCCCCATTAGAGGACGTAGGACCTGAGGCCGACGAGCCGAACGCTTAGCTAGATTTTTTCTGTTTTCAGATTTGTTGTTTTAGAATTTTTGTTAATTTGAATTCAGCATTCATTTCAGTTCTTTTACTTTCCAGTTGTATTTTCAAATGTTAAATAAAGTTTTAAATTTCCGAATATTCAGTTGTGACAAATGTATAGATGTTGTTGTGTTCACCTGCTAATGGAACAGCTTACTGCCGTCGTCTCACAACGGTGCAGGCTGGGCATGATCCGGTTCGACCCAATTATTTGGGATCGGGTCATGACATATTTTAGTGGTGGCCCATGCAGGTCAAATCAACAACTTAGGAGAACATATCTAGAAACAACTAGAACACTAGAACATTGGTTTGTCACAACATAGGACCGAATTATCTATATAAGTAACTTTTTTTGCTTGCTTATGAATAGTAGGTTACCTTGTTTATGCTTGCCCCTAAACTAGCCAGACTTTGACGATAACTATTCGTCGGTACTAGCAAGATCTTGTTTTCTATGCATGACGCAAGAGAATCGTAGTAGTAGATTGAGCAACGGAAGACTGCTCGAACCAGACCAGGACCATAAGAGCTATTGATTAGCACTAGATGATACCCTACCGAAGCATAACATGTTACCCTGATTATACTATTTTTTTGGCCAATATCTTTTCCAAAGCAATGTCTCCCCCTACGATACAATTTCAGAAAAGTTGGAGGATCTAATCTTAATGAGAAGGTGTGTAAGGCAGTATTATCACATATATATCGGTGATTAAAAATTAGAAGTAAAGAATTCTGGAATACCCAGATATTAGTTAGAACTTATAACAATTGGAAGTGATAATGACATAAGGAGTGAATCTTGACCTGAACAAGTTACAACGATAAGACAAAGGACTTATCGAGGTAATAAATTACAAGATGTAAGGATGAAAAGTTATGGATACTTGGAAATCGAAAAACATTTATGGAATAGTCAAGGATGCGAAGAGTGATCAGTTAACTTTATGATTTAAGTAGAGGTTACTTCCCTCCATATCTTTATTATACCCCAGCATTCTTTAGCATCCATACTCTTTTGCTGGTTATGGATTAAGATTAGACTTTTCCAATATCCTTCTTCAACAAACCTATTTCAAAATTTTCAATTAATTGATCAAATCATACTTCTCTATCTTTTTTTAGAATCTAGATCTATTTCACTACTTAGAGATTCAAATTCTTCTTAGCAAACCTACTAAACTCTTATCTCCCCAAGGTATTTCTACGACTAGCGTATCCAACCATTTTTCCTTGACCTCATTTCCAATTGACTTTCTCGGAACTGATCCTGAACCAAATACTTCTGGGGCCATAAAACCTCAAGATTGATTATTCCCAAAAGAGTTGGTTCAACTTAGTTAGTTCATGATTCTCCTAAAGGAGTCATCTTCAAAAATAATTTCAAATACTGATTGTTATCTTCTAGGTTATTCCAAATACCGAAATATTTTCATTTGTTGATTTTCCTCCTTTCAACTTGAAATCATACTCTCTCTATGCAACTTCTTGATCAAGTCAAGGCCTAGATAGCTTTTAAACTCAATGCTTGAGTAAGTAAAGCACGAACAGTCAGAGAATTGATTCCATCCTATTGCTAAATTTTCTTTAGTCATTGAAAAAAAACTTTTGAATTGTTGAGCTATCCCCTGGTTGGCTTTGCTAAACCATTTTAACCCGACTTCCTTGAATCTATTAGACATACTTCTTTTCCTGTCAACCCAACTTACCCAGCACATTCTCAAACTTCTCTTGGATAAAAAATTATTCTTCAAAATAATTTTGGTAAATGTTAGTATCCTTTAAGTGATTTGTCGGGAATATCTTATTGGCTTCTTCAACTCAACTCGAGGCTCTGGTGCTTCTATCTTATCTTGTGTCTAACTCAATTAGCCATAATCCAGTTAGACCAATTTCATGACTTCAAACCAATCTCTCAAATCTCAAGGGATACGGGAACACATATTTATCCTGATAAATTTTCTTGATTCCAGAAGAACATACATCAACATCTTTTTCTATCATGACTAGAACTTTAGAACTCGTTTGAATTTTTAGGACTTTTTGAAATTCTTATGGACAAAGTCAAAAAATATTCAGTGACCTAATATGGCTTCGCACATTTGCGTTGTAGTCATCTGTCTGAATTACGAAAACTGTAAGTTTACTACAGCTAGTTGCGCACTGGCGAGACATAGACTCTAAGTTGAAGTGATTTCAGGTGTTCGTTGTCACGTCCCGATTCGTAGAGTCGTTTATTCACACATTTTATATCTTAGAATCGATCGTCCTCGCTTGGGCGTGATGCCGTACAAGTCTGGTATTGCACTTGTACAAGGCAAAGATGGTATAATTGATTTTCTTTAAATAGGAACACATCGCAGCGGCAGACAGATAAATTGAAGTCACACAGAGATATATAGAACTTTATTCTCTTTATTGATAATTGAAGAAGAGTAAGACTTGTATTGAAGTACAATGCTTACAACAGATCCTATTTTACATTGGAAGCCAACTGAACAATGCTATAAAGCTTACATTTGATACTAGGATACATTGGATTACAACTCAATATAACGACTTGGCTTACAATCTCACTGGTACAACTGATTACAATGTTCCATACATTATGCCCTTTTAAACAGAAGACTTCATCTTGTGCAAGGAGAGCTTCTGTATGTCCAACAAATCTTCGATGCCGCGGGACCAATCAAGCCAATCTTCGTGTGTAGAATATCCCAAGCACGAGCACCTGCCCACAAAACGTGGGTCAGCACATCATCTATGTACTGGCGAGCAGAATCCAACCCACTCGCATAAACCAACATTAAAGTGATCATTTAAGCAAGCATTATTAGAGTGATCTTTCTACTTGGGGCCTAACATCAGTTTACAGTTCATGGACAATAATCAGAGTGAAGCATGTAAACATATTCTTAGTAGCATTCATGTGGACATATCATTTTAGCATTCTTGGTGTTATCATGCAAAGACGTCATTGAGGCATTGTTAACATTAACATCTTAAACATGTTATGACAATTCTCACTTTAAGCACCACTTAGCATAGATGTTATGTTTGAGCACTATTTAAAGTAAGGCATCTTTCTAGCATACTTGAATGGAACATGTTAAGCAGGCAAGTTAAACCAACTTATACAATATCACAATTATGTGATTTCTTACCGATAGCCGATTCTCGTACCTGCATCAAATACAGGTTATCTGATATACTTACTCTGCCTGCACAAAAACATTCATTAGCATGCATCCCGACTACATGGTCACTGGTGTTGTTAAACCATATAGACTCTTTTTATTTCATTTCATTTCAAGATAATGCGGTCAACATAGTAGGTGGCGAGCCTCTATGCCACCCCGTCTTATCCGTGCTTCCATAGCACTCATCATTATTTCCTCCTAGGTCGAATCGGTCCCCAGGGCCCTAGGAACCGTTCGAAGAAATATTACTCAAACCTTGTATACAAGTTGTCCGACCATGCGAATGCGTGTCCGACTCGATTGTGAACATAATCGCATGGTAAATATATTAAGGAAAGTAAAGGCAACAGTGCATCATTAGTCATATTCAATGACTTATTCATTTCATCATTACCATCATTTCATTTGGTGATCTCAACGATCCCAGCTTTATCATTTCTCATTCATTGATTCATTGCAACGTATCTCATATCATTCCTTTCTTAAGAGGAACTTAACATTCATTCATTTTATAGGGACATTTATTCATTCATTCATTTCTTATAAGGGACAGGCAGCATTTCATATTCTTGCAACAGTTATAGAGAGAGTACATGATTCTAGTGTTTTATTCAGTTCATTGGTTCGATAGCATAGCCAGTTCATTTTTTTCTATCATTCATAAGGCATCTCATTATTCAAGTGTTTTGCCATTTCAACAGCATTAAACATAAGGATCAATGTTATCAAATCATTCTCAGGCAGCGAATCATATTAGCAGTTCAATGAGTTGTACATTTCAATAATTTTTAGCATAAGCATCTCTATTATTCAACAACTAACATATGGGACATTTAGGGACAGTTCATAGCATTTCAATACTTTATTTATTAAGCATGAAGGAGTAAGGAGGAGGGAGGACAGTTCCATTCACTTGCAATAAAGGGTCTTCCTGTTCCGATTACACAATTCCACTATACATAGCTCTACCAGCAAGCCACATTCCAATACCCATTCCGTCTAGCCATCTAAAAGAAACTGCATCAGTCTCAATTCTTCCGATTCCTAACATAAGTCACGGTCCAATATTCTGATCCCATCCAATAAGCCAACTAAATGCCTCGTACGGAGCGGGGCATTACACAATATACCACTCAGAAAAAGTTTTGTCCTCGAAACTTAAGAAAATAACTCATCTACTAGATTCACTTAATCACAATGAGTTACTCATTCAGCTTCAATTCAATATTCATTTCAGCCCACTCGGTCATTTCAAAAATAGCTATCCAATTGTATCATTTTAATCCATCAACGATTCAATCCATCTTTCTCTTTTCCAAATACTTGTAACTTCTCATTGATTCACCAACATTTTCCTTGTGTTTCTATCTTGGTCGTAACATATCACTTCATTTGGATTCATACACATATTTTAGGCGTCCCCAAAATATGCATTTCAGCACCAAAGTCCGCGCTAGTGCGATAATTTCTTCCCATAATGTTATCTCAGTCGCAACCTATCACTTCGACTAGATCCATACACATATTTTAGGCGTCCCCAAAATTATGTACTTCAGCCAACTTCCATGTTAGTGCGATTCGATCAGCCATGATATAACTCTCTTTTCTAAATTCGACTTAGCATCCTTTCAATTGACTTATCACTTTATTCACTTTGCCACAATCAGTATCTTCTCGGCCACAATACTTAATATCAGGGACAACTTGGTTAAGCTCTATACCCAAGCAAACATTTCTAATATTCGATCAAGGGTCTAACTTAGAGCCAATCATATCAATAGTTCACAACATGCAGTCATATTCCTTTCCAATCCAACAATATTCCTCACCGAGGCAATTCATGTTTTCTATAAGACACAATCCGACGTCACCCACTATCGATTACCCGAGTCAGGGTATA
>JANAVB010038061.1:0-60000 GCA_029216955.1 Iris pallida
ACATACACTGTCCTCAGCCTTGCAATGCACTATTTTCCTGTTCTCTTGTTATACTCACATAAGTATCAATGTATACCCTCACTGTTATTTTCCAGACTACACATTGCCATGCCACTGATTTTTGTATCACTAACACACACTCTAATGTATCACCCTCACACCCTTCATTCCCTATTTTCCTGCAATCATAGCCTCATGCCATATCACACACTCACACACACACCCTAATGCCACACTGTTTTACCCTCAGTGTTCCTACATGATACACACACAGGAATACTATATATCACCCATGGTTTTCAGATTTCATACACACACACACCCTCATGCCATGTATCACACACACAAGTTCATACCTATGTATCACTCACTCTCTTGACACTCTCACTCTTTCACACACATGTCTCTTGTATTTCCACACACATACACATTTGACACATGAGCACATGTGTCTTCCTATTTCTATATATATGTGAAGGTATATATATATATGAAATGTGTGATATATCATAGGTAGCCTATATGCTAATGTATGTTACTAAGTTATATTATATAATATATCAATATGTGTATTTCTATATTAGAGTGTATTATATATTAGATATATTTTGACTTATGTATGTGATTTATGGTATGGTTTTAGGCATGATATTGCCTAATAGACTATAGCCTAGGCTCTTAGCCTATGGGTGTATCTGTGTGTTAGTATAGAGTCTAGTTAGACTTGTGCAGCCTTGATTAGACCTAGAATAGACTAGTTAGACTAGTATAGACTTGTTTGACTTAGGTTTGACCTAGTTGACCTAGTTTGACTTCTAGGGATTGACCAGAGTTGACCAAGAGTTGACTTTGGCCTAGATTAACCTAGATTCATGTAGAATGCATTGTAGTGCATCTTATTACCATTCTGGACTTGTTGTGACTTGTACTGTTCTAAATAGGAGTCCAGGCACCACTCCTCGGACTAGTACTTTCATCTTGGACATTCAGATAGCAGGAGAGTACATTCTCTGATCTTTTCATACCTGTCTGGACTGTATTCTTGCTCTAGATTACTCTACTTGATGCTGACACGTATCTTCACGGATTAGTACTATATGGATCCTTTTCCTGAGATGTTATCCCTCTACGGGTGCATCGGGTATTTCATGTTCATGTACTTTATCATGTGCATAAGGTACTCCTTATACCCGTACTAGTTCATGTATTTACATATTCTCATGTGCCTTCATGTACTGTCATGTGCCTCATGTACTACTCATTACATGAGTTCACATATCTTTAGCTGTATTCATGTGCCAATAACGTAACTTGAATGGATCCTTGTGTATTGATTGGGGCGGGGTGAGTAGAATTGGTTATGTGATCATTATCCCCAGTAGGTATTCATGTGCTTCTTAGTTGTATTCATGTGCTCCTAAGCCGTTTACATAACCATATTGTACTCTAAATCACTTAGCCACTTACAATCTTTACTTATCATGTATTACTTTCATGTTACAAAATATCTCATGTTTTTCCGTACTTCCTTTTCAGTATTTCCTGTATTTTACTCTATTGCATGATTTATACTCCTACCTGCTATGAACTGTTTGAGATATATGTGCTCGTTCCCGTCCAGATTGGACCTGTTGAAAATTTTACAGAGGACGAGGAGGATAGCCTGCTTAGATACTTTCTATGGGACAGCCTTAGAGGACACTTGCGATCCGGACTTCCAGTCGGATCCCTTAGCAGTAGAGACTGTTGCTCTATAGATGTCTTTATCTTATTTCATAGTATTGGAGATTGAGTTGTATATATTTGGATCTGTATTATTTTAGGATGTTAGTAGAGTTTATCATAGACCCTTAGCTTTCTCTCTATTTGTATTTCCTGTAGATTTGGATCTTGCATCTTTTATATCATTCTATCTTATCGTGTTCTACCTTAGTTGTGATTGAGATATATTCTGTTATGTGCACCCCATTCGGGGAGTATAACTATTTATTACCTTAACTGTTAGATGTTGTGACCTAGGACAGCGTTCTGCCGCCGACACTGCGGTGTAGGCTGGACGTACCCACGTCTCGTGCCCTTACTCTAGGGTGCGGGTCGTGACAATTTGTGCCTTTAGCATCAGAGCCAGAGCCTAATTTGGAGCCGTATATCAATGTTCATGACCACGCTGATTACGACAAAGGGTGGGTGAACATGGTTTTTGATGCTGCAGGGCCTAGTTTCGATTCGGACAATCATGATGCAGTTGAGGAGTCACCGAATGCCAATGCTGCAAAGTTTATGGAGTTACTGGATAATGCAAGGACTTCCTAATATCCTGGTTGTACGGATCATTCACCGTTGGAGGTGGTTACAAGACTGATGAGCATCAAGTCCAATTTCAACATGTCTCAAGAATGCTACAACCGAATCATCGAGTTGATTATAGAGATCTTGCGGGAGGGTGCCAAGTTACCTACAGACTTCTATCGATCTAGAAGAATAGTAAGATCGCTCTGGATGGGATATGATAAAATTAATGCATGTCGTAACGGATTCATGTTGTACTACAAGGACGACAAGCATGAAGATGTGTGCAAATTTTATAGAGCTGGTCGCTACAAGGCAACAAGTTCAAGTAGGACTCCCGGTACAAGGAAACCGACCGATTCGATGCACTACTTGCCTTTGATGCCGCGGTTGCAGAGGTTGTTTATGGTGAAGGAGACTGCCGAGAACATGAGTTGGCACATACAAAAACAGATCGATTGAGTTTTGGATCATCCATCCAATAGAGAAGCATGGAAGCACTTTGATCGAGAGTATCCAGATTTTTCTTCTGATCTGCGTAATGTAAGATTGGGCTATCCTCAGGCGGTTTTACCACATTCAAACTTTCGGGTTCCCAATATTCGTATTGACCAGTGATTGTCACTCTGTACACAATCTACCACCATAAATGTGTATGAAGACTCCTTACATGTTCCTAACCGTTATCATTCCGGGTCCGAACAATCCGAAGAGGAATATCGATGTGTACTTATAGCCGTTGATAGATGAGTTGAATCATCTATGGAAAGTAGGTGTCAACACGTATGATGTTTTATAAAAAAGCAAAACTTTCAGATGAGGGCCGCACTGATGTGGATCATCAACGACTTTTCGGCCTATGAAATGTTATCGGAATGGAGCAATCATGGTCGTCTCTCATGTCCGTATTGCATGGACCATACGAAGGCTTTTCATTTGAAATACGGAGGAAAACTATGCTTCTTCGATTGCCATCGACAGTTCCTACTGAAGGATCATCCATTCCGGAGGAACATGAATGCTTTTCGTGTCGGCGTTGTGGAGAAGGCCAATCCACCGCCAAGGTAGACCAGAGACACAATATAGAAGGAGGTCAAAGATTTTCCAAGTGCTATCGAAGAGCCTACAAAGGGATACAAGTGTGATTAATTTGGTCGCACTCATAATTGGACGAAAAGGAGTATATTCTGGGACCTGCCATATTAGAGCACCAATCTGATCAGACATAACCTTGATGTCATGCATTCGAGAAGAATTTGTTTGAAAATATAATTAATACTGTGATGGACGTAAAGGGAAAGACGAAAGACAATCCCAAGGCCAGGTTGGACTTGGAAGATATATGCAGACGTCATGTGTTACATTTGATAAAGGAAGGCAATGTGAAGTGTAAGCAGCCTAAGCCAATTTTCTCACTGGATATGGAGGATAAATGAAGAGTTTATAGGTGGACTCAGGGCCTAAAATTTCCTGACGGGTACGTATCGAATTTAAGAAGATACGTTGACCCGAAGGAGAACAAACTGACGGGTATGAAGATCTAGGACTGTTACGTAGTTATGGAGAGGTTAATTCTGATCGTATTTCTGGAATTATTATCGTCGGTCGTTTAGGATCCATTGACAGAGCTGAGCAAATTCTTCAAAGATCTTTGTTCTACTAAGTTGCTTGTCGATCGTCTAGAAACGTAAGAGAATGACATTACGGTAACACTGTGCAAGCTTGTGAGGGTGTACCCTCCTGGGTTCTTCGATTCCATGGATTATTTGCTAATTTATCATTCTTATGAGGCACATGCTGATGGGTCCGTCGGTTATCAGTGGATGTACCCATTTGAGCGGCATTTGAACCACCTAAAGAGAAAGGTGAAAAACGAGGCTCAGGTCAAGGGTTCTATTTGTGAAGCCTATGTTCTCGAAGAGATTATAAACTTCCGTTCGATATATTTCAAGCCACATATTGCTGCTAATAGAACAAGAGCTCTGAGAAATGATGATGGATATCTGCAATCTAATGATGCAATATTAAAAGTCTTCAATGCTTTCGAAAAGCCTTCGGAGAAAATGAAGAAAAGATATCTGAATGACGAGGAACAAAGGGCTACTCAGATATACATATATTACTCAACTACGACGAGAATGAAGTGGAGAAGCTGGAGGGGTAAGTAACTAATAAATCCATGTTTACATCATCTATGCATGTAATAGTATCCAATATTCTTATTACACTAATTGGTCGATATATTGTTATTTTCAGCACATTTAATGATGAGGTAAGGTCGAGTAGACCGTACATAACATATGAAGAACTAGAACAAAAAATAAGACGTCATTTTCCTTTATGGTTGAGTGCATATGTAAAGAGCACGGTAATTACTTGTTGAATTTCTACATTACACAGTAATTAATGGAACACTAACTTTAATTTATTATCTTATGGTATTTAGGTCGATCATCCAGACGCAATACTAGATAATGAATCTATTAGAACTCTAGCCAAGGGGCCAATTTATTTCGTCAAAATCTGGCCAAGCTATTGTGTGAATGGGTTTAGGTTCAAGTACAAATGCTCCAATTAGAGAGAACTTTTCGGATCTTGATTCGACAAAAAATAGTTGTTTGTGTATCAGATCTACAAACTACAAAGATATCGATCCAGGTAATGATTTCTCTGGCGTCTTACGGAAGAATATAGATTTGACATATAACTATGACATAGATCCGACTGAGATCTGTTTGCCATCGAAAATGTGATAAAGTTTTTTTGATTGATAAAACTTTGTTATTTCATTTACAAACAAAATAGTATATAATGTAAGACTTAGACGTAGTCCTAGGAGTACACTTTTGTTTTTATCTGGGAACTGTATCGGTGGAGCGAGTGGTAATACGTCGACTTTGTTGACGATCTGACGACGATCTTGAATTCTCTGAAGGTCTGGACTGCTCTGGATGGCGGATAGAGGAGAAGTAGATGTTACGTGTCTCTTCTTGTCTCTGTATGTAGATATGATAATCTCTCTATGTGTATGTAGATGAAGGAAATCCTTCTATTTATAGGCAGCAGACTGGTCTGCTCATGCGCGCATATGTAGGATGCGCCTATACATGGGAACTCCATGTGGCTGATGTTATGGGGCGCATGGACGATGCACCCTGAGTTGAAGCCAAATCTGTTGAACTGCTCTGTTGGGCTGCGGTGGAGCTGAAATGTGGCAGTTGAGGAGATTCGATTGTTGCTAAGATCTTGGGTGGTTAGCATCCGTTCATAGACAGAACTGAGTCAAATGACACGTGGTGCATATTCTTGGCTCAAAGATCTCGGATTTGGTGGCGGGTGATCTGTCAGGATGCGCCTAAGATCTGGCACATGGGACGACTTGGTCTATGACTTTTAGAGGTCACAGACAAGTCTGGGTGCATTCCTTCTGAGGCGCATGCAGAGCTTCGAGTGCATAGCTGTGGAGGCACATGCAAAGACTTGTCTTCTGTCATTTGGGATCAGGAGTAAGTCGGGACGCATGGATTTTGAGGCACATACAGACTTCTAGGCGCATGGCTGTGGAGGCACATACGAGTGATCGGCCAGCCACGAGTCAAGGACAGTTGTAGCCGACAAAAGTAAGTAATGATGATGTTGACGTCTGTGGCTTTTCGTTTTCTGCAAAATGCTGCCAAGCGTTCAGTCTTCGGGGAACGTGCTGCCAACTCTGTCACATAGCATTAAATGCTTGATGGGTGACGAGTTGAAGTGGGCGCATCAGTTTGTGCCCTACTAGGCGTATGGGTCTATGTTCTATCGGTACAGATCGTATGGTGCTGACAGCATATCTGCCACATGGCGCAGCCTCATTGGTCCGTCGTTGATGCGTTAATGGCTGTTTTGACTTGGCTGAATACGAAGAGGCAGATTCATCGTCGTTAATGCAAAGTCATTGCATAGAATATGGGAAGACTATAACTTGGCATATGGGCGAGGGTTGCCCCGGCCTATAAATAGCTTTGTGAAGCATTTGGGTTTCTCTCATGGAGACGAACTCGATCGGTCCCCTGCCTCGGTGAGTTATTGATCTCCTTGTTCGTAGAAGCTTTGATGACGAACTCCTTCTGAAGATGAAGATGTGCCGAGTTGGTTTATTCACCATCGGCCCTGTTTTCTTGTAAGCCTGTGAAAGTACCTGTTGCATCCAAATAATGGGATATTCGTGTCCCAACACAGGCTGAAGGTGCTTGTTGCATCCAAAGATTAGGACGGTCATGCCCCAATTTTTGTTATGCTAGAAGAGCTGCAGATCGAGGCTATCGTGCCCCGATTTTGTAAGGCTAGAAGAGCCACTCCTCCTGCCAGAGTGCCCATACGCTAACGAGGAAGTGATTCGCTCTGACTATGCTTGGGGATGCGCCTACACTGAGATGCTAGAATGATGTACCTGGCTGTAGCACTTGAGTGATGTGCCTGGCTGTATGTTGAAGTGATGTGCCTGACAAGTGATATGCCTGGCTGTAGCTTTTAGGATTTTCTTTCTCTTTGTAAAAGAATTCTCCTTTGTAAAAGAGTTTTAGACATGTAAAAGACTTTCATATGGAATAAAAGCCCAATGTTTATGTGTCTTTGCTGTTTTCTGCTGTGCCAAGTGTTCTGCTGAGTTTTCCAGCATATGTCAATTTGGGACGCATGAGTTTTAGGGTGCATAGGAATTCTGTCTTTTAGATGCGCCTGAAATTCCATGCTTCTACAAGACCCCCTTCAAAGTTTTCAAAACTTTCTGCCAAGTTTCGGAATACTTTGAACAAGAAGCATGGGTAGTAGTTTATTCTGGTCGCATGTCCTCGTCTGGGTGCATGGCTCTTCTAGGCACATGACCGTTCCGCACATTACTGTGGGAGGGCATGATCTTCTCGTATTTAATACAAAAAGATAATGCCTCGAATTTTAAAAGATTAATGATAATCTTTTGGAAGATATGCAGTCGTCAGTTTTACGAGACCCGAAGAGTTTTGCTGACGTCAGTATTTATCGGTTCACGCACGTTGATCATGCCTATAAATTGGCATCTATGCGGGAGAGAGAGTCTTCTATTTTTGTTTTCTCCTTCTCCTTCTTCCTCTAGAGTCTTTCGAAAACTCTAGCTTCTTTAGAGAGATGGCTCCTAAGACTCCCGTAGTGGTGCTGGCCGTGGAAGGAGAAAGAACAAGGAGCCTGTAGAGGTCAAAGTGGAGGACATCCCTGTCGTCGCAGCGACGCCCGTTGACGTTCGGCCTGCGGTGGTCGGTGGGTGATCCACTGCCTTGGTGTTTTCACTTTGTTGCAATACTGTTGCGGCACTTGGGTGTGACTGAAATGAGTCGCATCCCTATTGACACGCCTAGGCTTCTTATTGCTGACGCGCATGGACTTTGTCCTGATAATGTGTCGAAGCTTCTTTTGCTGAGGCGCATGGACTTAGGTCCTGATGATGCGCCGAAGCTTCTTTTGCTGACGTGCATGGACTTAGGTCCTGAAGATGTGCTGAAGCTTCTTTTGTTAACGCGCATGGACTTAGGTCCTGATGATGCACTGAAGCTTCTCTTCAAATGCTCCTGGGCCTCGGTCCTGTGTGTGTGCCTTTGGTGAGATTCTTTCTGTGTGCATGGGTTTTAACCCAGTTGATGCGCCAGATTGTTGATGCACCTCAGATGCTTGTTTTGAGCTTCTAAGTCTTTTGCTAACTTTCGAATGGCTTTAGTTTTTTTGGCAGAAAACTTTGTCTTGTAGCATGACAGTGTCGATGACTATACCCTTGTTGAATGAAGTCCTTTTAGACCTCGCACTCTGTCAGATGGGCTTGGACTTTAACAAAGAAGTTGTCAACCCGGCCAAGGCTACCATTATGTTGGGCCAGCCTCCGGAGAGAATACGCAAATCCGAGATCAGCATTTTACTTATCTCTAACACATGATGGAGAGTGGCAAACTCAAGTCTGTTGAATCTGATAATGTGTCCTTCTTGAAACCTAAGTTTTTGTTCGGTGACCGTTTGACTTCAACCAAAGCGAAGGTGTTGAAGGTCAAAGAAGTCTGGTTCTTCAAGGCGAGAGATATGAACATGTACATTCGACAAGTGGAACGTCAATTGTCGTTGACGGCTTTCTGTTATCTTGCTTCCAAGAGGGGGATGAACGGGGAGCTTATACTACCAAAATCTGTCCAATCAGCGATGCCGAAGAACGTCGCTAAATCGGGCAGATACGTCGCTAAATCGAATTGGCAACTTAATTAGAGACGTTTCGACGTAGTAACGATTTACCTAGTCGCTAAACACCAAAACATCGCAATACATCGATATTGTGACGAAAACTAGCGACAAAGATGCGTCGCTGATATAGCAACTACTAGCGACGTACAGCGACTGCCTTTACTGACGTCACCTAGTGACATTTTTACGAAGTTCATTACAACCATGCTGACCTGGCATATCAGGACATTAGCGATGTTCTGCAAGGTTGGCACGTCGTTATATTACTGATACATAGCGACGTATTGGCGACGTCTATAGCTTAATGCCAGTCAGCCCGGTAGTGATGTTTAGCGACGTGATGACACATATTTAGCGACATTCTGATACTTAATTAGCGACATTTCCTTTCGTCGCTGGACGTCGCTAAATGTCGCTTAACGTCGCTAAATTTAGGAAAAAATTAAAAAAATACAGCATTTGCAGCAGCACCTACAGCAGCATTTGTAGCAGCATTTACTGGCCAATGCAAGCCCTGGAGCAACCCTCCGTAGAATTCCCTGGGTTCGCCGACCCCTTCGGTGGAACACTCAACACCGGCTGATCAGGCGGAACATCACGAACACAAAGTATCAAACAATATGAAACACATATGAAACACAATCACGAACACATATGAAACACAATCACATCACTCAACACAGATATATGAAAAAATTTCAACAACATTGTCAAACAATATGAAACACAATAATAATGTATGTAGAAACACATAAAAGACCCAATAATGGGCCATCACACAACAATATGTCGACTACGGTTGATCAGGAGGAGCATCACTGCTCCTTGAAAGAAGGTAAGCACACTGCTCCTGTGTAAGAACCAGCGACGA
Organism: Iris pallida; assembly: GCA_029216955.1. Taxonomy (NCBI): domain Eukaryota; kingdom Viridiplantae; phylum Streptophyta; class Magnoliopsida; order Asparagales; family Iridaceae; genus Iris; species Iris pallida. Next base: position 9,395 of record JANAVB010038061.1, read on the forward strand.
CGATGAAGGAGGAGGCAATGTAACCGTTGTAGAAGGAGGCAGTGTAACTGCTGGAGAAGGAGTCGGTGTAACTAATGGAGATGGGTGCGTCCGCACCTCCTCTAGGGCTTAGTAGTCTGGCGCTGCATTGCTCCATGCAAGCCGCTATCCTAGTAACAGTGCCGTGAATGGACTCATGCGTCCACTGTACGTCCCTCACGGTGCGCTCGAGCTCGTCATAGCGTGCGGTGACCGACGCAGCGTCCCCTTGCGCCTGAGACCCTGGCTGCTTAGAAATCCTTCTCAGCATATCGTCACACAGCTTAGCAATCTGGCGGGCAATGGTATCCTTGACTCGGGCCGACTCGTCCTGTGAGGACTGTGAATACGTACTGGCAGAGGGAACCCTAGATGCCTGGTTCGCAACAAATGCGATGTAGGACCATGTACCGTAGTATATACCCCTATGAAGACCACCAACGATGGTCTTCCAGAGCTCGTCCTCCGACTGAGGTGGACAGGGCTGCGATGTACCAACCCTTCCCTCTGCAGGTGCAATAGCACTCGCACGCTCACGTAGCCTAATAAACTCGTCCTAGAAAATTGTGCATCTCTATAAATTAGTACTTGCCTAAATTAGCCTAATAAATGTCTAAAGTATTTAACTATTATTAACTATATGGTTATCTGTATATTCTTTAAGTTATGTTAAAATTAACGAAATCTAAATTAGTACTTACATAGCTCTGAGTAGCCCGCTCGTCGATGAGCTTCCCGTCCTTCCGATGGGTAGCCATGAAGACGGTCACCATATTTGCATCCTCATCCCTCTATACCTGCATGCTTGTTATATTTTATTCTTTATTAAAATAGAAAATTTTCTTTCCTACTATCAATAAAATCTTATATATTGCAATAAATTACATACCAGACGACGAAAATGCTCCGTCATAGAAATCGATCCACCACACCACTTTCCGACCATCATCCTAGCCGCCTTCGCCTTCTCCGACCGCTCTCTGTACCGGGGCTCCTCAAATCGATCCCTCGTCGCGGTCCACTGGTCGGGCGTGATCCAACCAGCAATCGGCTTTCTAGAGCGCTGACGAGCTTTCTCATCGTAAGTTGCATCATGGATCAACTTGGCGATGACGACAAAAAACTGCCTCTCAATCTGCTCGGCCCGGTGTGGTGGATAAAAATAGGACCTCTACAAGAATTACAAATTAAAATAATAAGTTCTTAAAAATGCTTAAAATTATATTAATCCTACTAAATTAACTATCTTTAATTACTTTAAAGTGTGCAAACCAGAATGCCTTCCTCTCTTCCGAGGCATCCGAGTAGTTGATCCACGGACCCCCATAGTTGGACCTCAGAAAGGAGCCCAAGGCTCTCTGTACCGATGAGGGACGATATCTGTATACAATGATAATTATATCCATGAATATATATATATATATATATATATATATATATATATATATATATATATATATATATATATATATATATCCATGAATATATATATATATATATAAATATATATATATATATATAAATATATATATATATATATATATATCCATGAATATATATATATATATATAAATATATATATATATATATATATATATATAAAATATATATATATATATATATATTATATATATATATATATATATATATATATATATATATATATATATATATAACTTACTTCGTAGGACCGTCGGCCCAAATCTCCATCCTCGTCTCGTCCTGAGGTGCGCATGGAGGGTCGCTCTGGTATGGATCTGCACGGACGGGAGTAGGGTCTACCTCCTCCACCTGCTCCCCACCCTCCATGTTGCCATCAGCGGTAGGAAGGCTAGGAGAAGGAGTATCAGCAAGCCTGGAACTGCTCGTCCCAGGTGTATTGCCACCCGGACCTGCGACCGTATGATATAATGGAGTGCTCGGGTCAGACAATGGTCCGGAGCCATCCTCTGGTAACGGAGCTCTCTGCCCACCTAAGTACACGGCTCGTACTGACCAATCTCCGCGTCGTCCTGCTATGCCTCCGCGTCATCCTGCTATGCCTCCGCGTCGTCCTGTCATGCTGATAATAATATATGATTAAAAATATAAATAAATACAATGACAGTTTAGAAATATCTGCATACACTGGAATTCATAATTTAAGTTTACAAAAATCTGAATACTAAAGAAATGATCACAGTTCATAATTTAAGATTACAGAAATATGAATACATTGAAATCACAGTTTCTCAATCATCCTCTGAAAATTCATCTTCTTCGTTTGCGTCGTCCTCCTCCTCCTCTTCCTCTTTCTCCTCATCTTCACTAGCATCTCCTTCGTCTTCCCCTTCGGATACTTGTAACTCTTCTACACAAGTTGACATGAAATAGGGAAGTTCTGCTGAGTCGACATCAACTGTATTTGGTACAAGAGGCAGCTCATCCTCCTGATAAGCCACTTCGTCGACGTCGTAGGTATTTCTGGCTTTAGTCTTACATACTGCCCACCAGTCGTACCTCGTTGTTCCCCGTCTAGGATATGTTGTAAAATATACGAGTTGAGCTTGACTTGCTAGGATAAATGGTTCGTATCCTTGGTATCGACGACGGTAGTTAATATCCACAAGACCATGCTTGTCAATTTTCTATCCTTGATCTTGTATCAGATCGAACCAATCAATTTTGAACAACACGATCTTAGCAGACTCTGTGCCATAATTGTACGTCAATTCCACAATCTTCCGTAAGATGCCATAGAAATCATTGCCTGGAGTGACATCTTTGTAGTTTGTAGATTTGATACACAAGCAACTATTTTTTGTGGAATCAAGATCCAGGAAGCTATCTCTGATGGAAAAATTTGTTGACTTGAACTTAAACCCATTCACGCAATAGCTTGGCCATATTTTGACGGCATAAATTGGTCCCTTGGCAAGAGTTCTAATAGATTCATTCTAAAGGGTGACGTCCGGACGATCGACCTAAACACGAGAAGATACAAAATTAAGTTCAATGTTAAGTTATTTATTGTGCAAATACAAATGGAGGAAGATTCTAACTAGCTTCTTACATATACATTTAACCAAGACGGAAAATGAAGTCTCATTTATTCTTCTACTTCTTCATCTGCATTATATGGTCTACTTGACCTCACCTCATCATTAAATTTGCTGAAAACCAATAAATATCAGGATACACTCGTTAAATTATAATAACGTAATCAACAAATAGATGACTTGAATGTTGAAGATTTTTACTTACCACTCTAGCTTTTCCACTTCATCCTCCTCGCAGTTAATATATATAACTGGGCAGCCCTTAGTTCCTCATCGTTCAAATATCCTTTTTTCAGTTTTCCAGAAGGCTTTCCAAGAGCATTGAAGACTTTTAATAATACATCATTATATTCTATATCTCTATCGTCATTCCTCGGAGCTCTTGTTCTATCTGTAGCAATATGAGGCTTGAAATATATTGAAAAAAAGTTTGTAATCTCCTCAAGGACATAGGCTTCACAAATAGAACCATCGACCCGTGTCTTATTTTTCATCTTCCTTTTCAGGTGGTTTAGATAGCGCTCGAACAGGTACATCCACCGATAACCGATGGGCCCACCAATATGTGCCTCACAGGAAAGATGAATTGGCAAATGCTCCATAGAGTCGAAGAATCCAGGAGGGAACACCCTCTCAAGCTTGCATAATGTTACTACAATGTCCTTCTCCTGCTTTTCAAGCCGATTGACGAGCAACTTAGTAGAACAAAGATCCCTGAAGAATATGCTAAGCTCTGTCAGTGGATCCCAAACGACCTGGGTAAGAATTCCCAAAATGCAATCGGGATTAACCTCTCCATAAAAATATGACAGTCGTGGCTCTTCATATCCTGTAGTATGTTCTCCTTTGGGTCAACACATCTTCTCAAATTCGATACGTACCCATCTAGAAATTTTAGGCCCTGGTCCACCTACAAAATCTACCTTTGTCCTCCTTGTCCAGTGAGAAAATGGCATTGGGCTGCTTATATTTCCCACTGCCTTCCTTTATCAAATACAACTCTGGACGTCTGCATATTTCTTCTAAGTCCAACCTGGCCTTGGGATTGTCTTTCGTCTTCCCATTTACGTCCATCACAGTATTTATTATATTGTCAAAGACATTCTTCTCGATATGCATGACATCTAGGTTATGTCTGAGCAGATGGTCACTCCAATATGGCAGGTCCGAGAATATACTCCTCTTCGTCCAGTTGTGAGCGCGGCCAAATCTATCACACGTACCCCGCTGTAGGCTCTTCAATAGCACTTGACAATTCTTTAACTTTCTCCCATATCGTGTCCCCGAACCACCGTGGCGGTGGACTATACTTCTCTACCACGCAAGAACGAAAAGCATTCCTGTTCCTTCGGTATGGATGATCCTTTGGCAGGAACTGTCGATGATAATCGAAGAAGCACGGTTTTCTTCTGTGTTTCAAACTGAAAGCTTTAGTACGATCCATGCAATACGGACATGCGAGACGACCATGGGTGCTCCAACCCGATAATATTCCATAGGCCGAGAAATCATTGATGGTCCATATTAGTGTAGCCCTCATCTTAAGTTCTGCTTTCTTGAAACATCATATGTGGTTGCACCTACTTCCCTCAACTGATTCAACTCATCTACCAAGGACTGTAAGTACACATCGATGTTCCTCATCGGGTTCTTCGGACCTGGAATAATAATAGTTTGGAACATATAAGGAGTCTTCATACACATCCAAGGCGGTAAGTTGTACGGAGTAACAATCACAGGCCAACAAGAATATTGTGAGCCCGAAAGTCCAAATGGGGTAAAACCGTCGGAGGAAAGCCCCAATATGACATTACGCGGCTCTGAAGCAAAATCGGGATACACTCGATCAAAGTGCTTCCATGCTTTCCCATCGGATGGATGATCCAGTATTCTATCTATTTGTTCTCGATTGTGCCAACTCATATTATCAGCTGTCTTCTTTGCCATAAATAACCTCAGCAACCGCGGCGTCAAAGGCAAATAGTGCATCGAATCTGTTGGCAAGCATGCACCAGAAGTCCTTATTGTACTAGTTGCCTTGAAGCGATCGGCACCACAAAATCTGTAGGCATTTTCATCCTTGTCGTCCTTATAGTACAACATGTATCCGTTGCGACATGCATCAATTTTTTTATACCCCATCCAGAGCGATCTCACCATCCTCTTGGATCGGTAGAAGTCTTTAGGTAACTTGGCACCCTCCGACAATATATCTTTAATTAACTCCAGGATTCGGTTGTAGCATTCTTGGGACATGTTAAAATCTGATTTTATGATCAGCAGTCTTGTAATCACCACCAACGATGAATGGTCATCACAACCAGGATATAAAGGAGTCCTTGCATTCTCCAGCAACTCCATAAACTTTGCAGCATCAGCATTCGGTGCCTCCTCAGCTGCATATTGATTGTTCGGATCGAAACTAGGCCACGCAGCATCGAAAACCATGTTCTCCCACCCTTGGTCGTAATCAGCATGCTCGTGGACATCTACATAAGGCTCCACATAAGGCTCCGGCTCGAATGCTAAAGGCACAAGTTCTCCGTGTATGGTCCACTGATAATAATTTGGCATGAAACCCCTCGAATACAAATAATATGTCACATCCACTTTCGAATGATATTTCAAGTTGCGACATCTCACACATGGACACTTAATTTTTGTACGATCCATGTACTGAGGGAACGCCTTGGCAAACTGCAGAAACTGTTGCACACACTGTATAAATTTATCCCGCACACCGCACATGTCATCAGAATAACGATTGTACATCCACAAACGGTTCCGCAGATAGTAATTCATATCCATTTTATGATAATTCTGCAATAATTGACACAGATATAGTAATTCATCAGGATGACGATTGTACATCCACAAATGGTTTCGCATATAGTAATTCATATTCATTTTAAGATAATTACTGCAGAAAGTGAAGACCGACATGAACTGACGTACGAAAATGAGGGACTCAAAGCTGGAACAAGTAAAGTTGTGCTTTGGAAAAAGAACTCATGTTACCTCTTTGTTCACAAAGCAAGCTATAATTAAAAAATACAGAACAAGTATCGAGTTCGTAACTCAAGTATAGAGCTTACAAGAGTTATAAACTTGATAATTGTTCTGTATTCATTATATCTTGCTTTGTGAACAAATAGCTTACAAGAGTAGAACATCCAAAACACAACTTTACTTGTTACAGCTTTGATCCCCTCCTTTTCGTGCGTCAGTTCATGTCGGTCTGCACTTTCTGCAGTAACGACCACAAGTTTTACGTTCTTCAATGATATATTTCACATGCTTAATTGCCAAGTGTGGGGACGAATGGCTCAGAACACAACCCAAAATTTATTCTAGAATACATTAGTTTGAATCTTCTATGTTATGTACATATGGTGTAGTATATGTTCTTATCGAATCTAGTATCTGAAGGATGTAAGAGAATCAAGATGAACCCACATAATGTAATACTAAGACATCATCTACTACTAAAAGATATAATGATAGGTTGTCATATCATCATTGCCGAGGGATGGGGGTCGGAGGACAGTCAACTTTATCTACGGCTACATAGTTTCTGCCTTGCTAGTCGAATGGCTACAGGGACTATGTCCTGATCACCATGTCGTACCATATGAAGTACAGGTAGGCAACTCTAGAGGGGGGTGAATATAGTTTATAGCAAAAATGATCAATTAAAAAATTTAAACTCTCTTCACCAACTAAATAATCAGAGTAAAAGAAATACGGAAATAAATAGTAGAGAGCAAGCACAGCACAGCAAGATTTTTAACCTGGTTTCCCTCGTGGAGGACTAGTCCAGGCCTGAGAACTCTAGCTCAGGATTGAAATCCACTATTTGTAAAATATGGTTACAACTACATGCCTTTTCACAGAAGAGCACGCCAAACTTCTTTCAATGACCGCTTTGGCAAAACTTGGACTTTTCCAAGTGACTTACAACTTCTTGTACTTCAAACTTCTAGCTAGATCGTACCGAGCAACATGGACGGTTGGAAAGTTTGAATGCTAAGTGGATGGGAAGGTAAGGCTCTTGAATATATAGGCTATGTAAGAGAAGAAGAAGAGAAGAGTGGATGGTTTCAAATGAGAGAAACCAAGGCCTATTTATAGGGTTCGGGGTAGACAGAACTCGACCAGAATTCGGTATGAATAATTCAAATTTTTGGCCGTTGGACAACTAGCAGTGATCAAGACCTAAAAATCAGTATCCTGAATTTTAGGGGACCGAGTTCGGCCCGAACTCTGTGGGAGACAGAGTTCGGCCCGAACTCTGTCTTCTATGGACATAATGTTCTTTGTGGGCTTTGGAATGAATGGGTTGATTGGGATTTAGGCTAAGTAAACCTATAAAGCTATGTCTAGCCCAAAGTTGCTCAGTATGATCCAACGTACATCATCTTATACTCAAGAATAATAAAAATACATACTCCAGTATACACAGAATAGTAAATCTCCACGCAGTTGTGATCTTGAACCAATGAGCTGAGTAGATTAATTTCGAGCTCGATGTGTCAAATTGGACTATGACAAATATTATTTTGTTAATTTTCAAGATTAGGTTGACTGTGATCATGTTTGGGTCAACAATCTCCCCTATTTTGATAATTAACAAAATATGATATTTGTATGTCTCAATATTCTTACCTGGACACATTATGGCTCTCCCGTACTTGAACAATCGTACTCTTCCGTAAACTGATATTTCTTGTAAATACTCATCCAAATATACATATCCAAGTATACACAATTTATAGTGCTAATACATATAGCAATGATCATAGTATCAAGACAAATATCAATGGTTCTCCTCCTTTTGACAATCAGCAAAAATGGAGACAAAAGAGAGAAGTAATAAAACTACCATTCATATAATGAAAGAGAACATGCAAGGAGTAGTGCTAACTAATAGCAAACAGAGCCATAGAGTTTAAAAACATAAATACATAAGCAAAAATAAACATAGTGCCAAAATAAACGTAGTCCTAATCATCAGTGGCAGTACAAATGGCCATATCCATCAAGGAGCATGTGAAGGCCTCACACCATCATAACCGGTACGACGAGGGTCCATAAATGCTGAAGTCAGATCAAGATAGCGATGAACCCATGAATCGTCAATACGATAATCGTCGCGAGACGGATCACGCATCAACGGAATAGGCATCGTCGGATGAGAGGCCATATAGTACTGAATGTCGTGGATGGAGTTGCTAAGCGCACTCATCTGCAGAATGGTGCGGTAGTCTATCTGTGTCCAGCGATCATCCATCTCTGCCCAGCGCTCGTCCTCCAAACGAAAGCGATAGCGAAGCATAGTCTGAAGTGAGTCCAGTATAGCAGTGGACTCGGGAGCAGGTGAATCGGAAGCAGCAAAGGGTGCAGGAGAGTCAGGCTCCTCAGCAACATCAGACTCAGAAGAGGCTACAGCAGCAATAGTTCTCCTTGCCTTAGTCAGAAAGGCATGTGGGAGCAAAGACTGACACTGATCAAATGGAACATAAAAGACACGAAACAAAGGAAGATACATGGTATAAACCAAAGATTTTGGTTTAGGCCTAGCACGAATCATCCAATCCATCATCGTGCGAGGGAAATTGAATGGGACGCAAAAGTGGAGAAAGAAAAGAGCAGTAATCTCAAAGTAAGTAACTTCATCTGTTGAACCAGCTTTTGGCAAGAGCGAAGAAAAGATAATTTGATGAAGTTCATAAAAATGATTATTGAGATGTTTAGCCACAAGTTTTCGAGGGGAAGGATTGGGAGAACAAAGATCACCCTTAAAACTTTCCAACGTAGTTTCACCGGAAAAAACAAAGTCTCGGGCATCATCAAGCCGTTCCCAAGTGTTTGGGTCGGGCAAACCAAGTAGGTCGGCTAACTCAAAATCATCAAAAGATATGTCTATACCGGAGACACGTGAATAGATGCGTGTGCGGTCATAAGTCATGTTGCAATAAAATATTTGTATGGCATTCACATATATCGGTTCACGAGTTGCAACAAGCTCATCAAGACATAAGTCAGGAAAATTAGAAAAAAAATCGAAAAACACCATAAACTTAATGGGGTGTCCCACAAAGACACTACGATGACGAAAGTCGACGAACCATGCGTTTGACTCATCTAAGGACACAAAACGACGATCATCTTATGTGTCGGCATTGATGGGTGGAGGTGGATTAAAAAGAGGGTGCACCAAGTTAGGAGGAGGATGAGGAATAGGTTGTGGTGGAGGATTAGGTTGAGGGTTTGGGTTAGGATTAGTAGAGGATTCACCAATACTTATCCTTGGTCTTTTACCCCTACCAAGCAACCTAGGAGCCATGGAAAAAAAATTGAGATGTGAAGAGAAAGAGAGATATACCTTAAAAGAGACCTAAGATTGAGGAGAATAACTCCAAGATTAATTTCCTTGAGTTTGGAGAAAAATTTCCCAAGGATTGGAGCCTTCTAGGGTCAGGGTTTTGGAAGAAATATGTGTGGAGATGTAGGAAGAAGAGAATATAGGAGAAAGAGAGAGACAATTTTGAATTTATGTCACTTTGGTCGGTTGGTCGGGTGAAACATGGGCCATCAGATGAAGAAAAGATGGACGGCTGAGAGTGGTCTGAGGTTCTGGAACAAGGAGACCGAACTTGGCCCGAACTTTGGGTGGGGCAGAGTTCGGCCTGAGTTATGGTCCTTGGACCAGAACTTCAAGCAGGAAATAAAAAATGAGATTGAAATAAATTTGAATAAATGGTCAAAGATATGAATAAAAACAAGATTGAAAATTAGAATTTTCAAATGAGGCAGGCTATAAATAAAATTTAACAAAAGAATAACTAAGGAGTTATGACATAAATCAATATGGTGAAGCTGCTATGGGGTAGCTGCAGGGGCCGGATCCCTGCTAGCGGTAGTCCGAAGACTAGTGCACCGTGTCGCTTAGGCTTTTATGCCTTGTTGTCAGAAGGACCCTTTCGGCTTGTACCCATAGCAAAGTCAGCATAGAGAATCGTGATATAATCGATAATTATGCAGGCCAATTTAATGTATAACCGTTTCATCTAAAATTCCTAATTCTCGATAAAGAAAATTGAATCGCTCCTCGAATAATGGTTTTATAAAAAAATTGGCCAACTGATGAACAGTGTCAATAAATTCTAAATTAATAGTGCCATTCTGTTGGTGATCACGCAAAAAATGGTGACGAATTTCAATGTGTTTCGTGCGTGAGTGACATATGGGGTTCTTAGTGAGATTTATAGCACTAGTGTTGTCACAAAATATAGGAATGTGCATAAAAGATAAGTTATAGTCTTCAAGGATTTTCTTCATCCACAAAATTTGTGCACAACAACGACCAGCTGCGATATATTCAGCTTCTGTTGTGGATAGTGCGACAGAATTCTGCTTCTTGCTAAACCAAGAGACTAGAGCCTTTTCGAATAAATGACACATGTCGCTTGTACTTTTACGGTCGACCTTGCATCCAGCGAAATCAGCATCAGAGTACCCAATGAGGTCAAATCATGTTGATTTAGGATACCATAGGCCCATTGTAACCGTACCCTTAAGGTATCGAAAGATACGCTTAACAGCGAACATGTGTGATTTCTTAGGATTTGTTTGATATCTAGCACACATGCAAATGCTAAATATAATATCAGGGCGACTAGCAGTTAAATAAAGTAGACTGCCTATCATACCTCGATACTTACATTGATCAACAGGTTTGCCGCTTTCATCTGGTTCTAGTTTGGTTGTAGTAGCCATTGGGGTGCCGATTGGTGTGACATTGTCAAGGTCAAATTTCTTCAGCATGTCCTTTGTATACTTTGACTGACAGATAAAAGTTCCATTTGATGTTTGTTTGACTTACAGTCCAAAAAAGTAATTGAGCTCTCCCATCATGCTCATTTCAAACTCGGTTTGCATACTTTAGCAAAATTTTGACAGAGAGTTTCATCAGTAGAACCAAATATAATATCATCAACGTAAATTTGTACTAAGAGAATAGTGTCTTTGAAAGATTTTATAAAGAGTGTAGTGTCAACTTTCCTTTTTGAAAAACCTTTATCAAGCAAGAAATTGCTTAGCCGTTCATACCAAGCTCTAGGGGCTTGTTTGAGGCCATATAGCGCTTTCTTGAGTTTGAAAACATGGTCGGAAAACTTGTGATTTTCAAAACCAGGGGGTTGTTTTACAAAAAATTCCTCCTTAATAAATCCATTCAAGAAAGCACTTTTCACATCCATTTGAAACAGTTTAAAGTTTTAAAAATTAGCAAATGCACAAAGTATCCGAATGGATTCAAGTCGTGCAACAGGAGCATACGTCTCATCATAGTCGATACCTTCCTCTTGGTTGTATCCTTGAGCTACTAGACGAGTTTTGTTGCGTGTAACTGAACCAATAATCGAGTGATTAGCTGGCCTAGGAACGAGTTCCCAAACTTGGCTCCTCTCGAATTGGTTGAGTTCTTCTTGTATGGCAGAAATCCAAAACTCATCATTAAAAGTTTCTAAAATGTTTTTCGGCTCAATTTGTGAAATGAAGGCAGTACTAGCAATAGAGTCTCTTAATGATGATCTAGTACTTACTCCTCGTGAAACCTCACCTATAAGCAAGTTTTCTGGATGTGATGGCTTGAAAGAGAATTTTTTTGGCAAGCCCGCAGAGAATTAGTTTCAGTGGTGGTATTCATTAGAGTAGAAGTTGATGGCTCAACATCATCATCAAGAGTAGTTGCTACACTGTTATCCTCATCAAAAGTCACATTGGTAGAATCCTCCACAATTAATGAGCGTTTGTTGAACACTCTATTTTCCTTGTTCTTAGCCGTATAGCCAAGAAAAATACCATCGTCAGCTTTGGCATCAAATTTGACTAAGTTGTCTTTGGTGTTAAGGATAAAACATCGACAACCGAAAACTCTAAAATATGAAACATTTGGAGTTCTTCGACACCGAAGCTCATAGGGTGTTTTCTTCATAATAGGATGAATGAGCACCCTATTTAAAAGATGGCATGCTGTATTGACAGCTTCAGCCCAAAAATATTTCGGAAGAGAGAATTTATTTAACATGACTCTAGCCATATCGCCAAGAGTCCTATTCTTCCACTCCACAACACCATTTTGTTGAGGAGTTCTTGGATAAGAAAACTCATGATTAAAATCATTTAAATCACAAAACTTTTCAAAATTAGTATTTTCGAATTCGTCTCTATGATCACTTCAGATTCGAGTAATCATGTAGCCTTTTTCGTTTTGAACCTTTTTAGCAAAATTTTGAAAACAGAAATGGCATCACTTTTGTTTGCAAGAAAGAAAACCAAAGTAAATCTAAAAAAGTCATCTACTATAACAAAAGCGTAGAGTTTTCCACCAAGACTGGCTACTCTACTAGGACCAAATAAATCCATATAAAGTAATTACAAGGGTCTAGTCGTACTTACAGAGTTTATGGAATGAAATGAGGACTTGGTTGCCTTATTCAAGTCACATTTGGCACATACCGTATCCTTTTTGAATGTGATATCGGGCAAGCATCTAACTAGCTTCTTAGTCGATAGCCTGGATATAGTATCCATATTGGCATGACCAAGACGCTGGTGCCACAATAATCTTTTATCCTTGTGAGCATAAAGGCATCTTCCCACGCTGTTAGTATCTCTAGATAGATAGAAAATGTAAATGTTATCCTCTCTTATCCCTTCAAAAGCGATGTCTCCTGTTGACCTATCATAAATATAGCATTTATTTTGTCCAAAGTTAATATCATATCCATGATCAGCAAGGTGACTTATGCTGAGTAGGTTATGCTTTAACTCGGTCACTAGGCAGACATCCTTTATTACAGGAGAAGGAGGATGACCAATAGTACCATTACCTATGATATCACTTTTAGGTTGTTGTCGAAGGATACATACCCTTCCCTCTTCATCGATAGTGATGCAAAAAGATTTGCATCTCCCGCCATATGTCGCGAGCATCCACTACCGAGAATCTACTTACTTTTAGTTGAGGAGGGAAAGTCCACCTACATCAAGAGTAGATGTGACCTTTGGAACCCAAGTTCTTGAGGGTCCTGAAAAGTTAGTTTTTGGCAGCCATGCATATATATTCATGTCTACTAATCTCCTAACTCTACATTGTGGTAAGATGTGTCCATGCAATCCATAATAGGTACAAATAGCATTCCTATTTATGTTAGGAGCATGTTGATGATGTCTATGTGTAGTATGATAAGAGTAGTATAGAGCAGCATGATAATGACTATATGTAGCAGCAGGATGATGATTGTATCTATATGCAGTATGGTGGTGATTTTGTTTATGTGCAACATGGTGATGATTATATCTATGTGTAGCGTGGTGATTATGTGAAATATTAGAATGATGAGAAAAATATCTACATGCATGTGGTTTGTGTGCTTTACGGAAGTGGGTGTACATGTAAGCATGTTTGTGTGCTGCAGGTGGATGACGTGTTTGACTAGTTTGAGTAGTGTTGTGCTTTGTGTGTGACTCATGTGATTGGGTTTGAGGTTGAGCAACTTGTTTTCCTAATCTAGTCTCTAATTTCTTAGAGACAGCCTGCATTTCACTAATCTTAGTATTCAAACCACAAATCTCAGTAATAGAGATCTTATGTCTATTCTTTTCTTTAGCAAGCTCAGTGTTGAGTGCTGTGATCTCTTGTGTTTGTTTTTCAATACGTTCTTCGGCATCATGTAGGCTTAATTTAAGCTTAGACACCTCATTTGTGACTTTCGTGGCTGAAGTGTCTTTCATATTATCTAGCAATGAAGAGAGTCTTTGAATCTCGACTTCATAACTTTTGATCTTCTCTTTGGTATGTTTATATTTACCAATGACTTTCTTGTGGTCATTGAGTAAATCATTGAATGCATCGCCAAGTTCATCAAAGGTGAAATCATCGAGAGTTTCGCTAGTTACCTTGTCGGATGTTGCCATTAGGCATACGTTGGCAGTGTCTTGAGGAGAGTCGTTTTCTTCCTCGAAGTCACTAGCTTCGCTTTCATACCAAATGCTTGTGTTGGCATATTTTCTTGTGGAAGCCTCCTTGTATGGTTTCTCATATTGGTTGCACTTCTTTGCGAATGGACAGTCTTTTCAGACGTGTCTAGTCTTCTTGCAGCCGTAGCATGTTGGCTCTTCTTCGTCATCTTCTTGTGGTTCCTTCTTTCTTCGATTGAAGCGAAGGAATTTCTTGAAGTTGTGGACAAGGAGAGCTTGATCATCACCTTCCGAGTTGTTGTCATCCGTCTCTTCAGGATCACCCCTTCGATGGTGAGCATTAAGGGTAATCTCTTTTGCCTTAGGAGCAGGCTCTTCGAAGTCTTTGAGGTCAAGCTCATGAGTCATCATCTTTCCCATCAAAGTCTCCATGGATATTGTAGTAAGATCATTTCCTTCTATAATGGATGTCACCTTAGGGTTCCAAATCTTTGGTACCCCCTAAGTATCTTGCGAATCTTTTCGTGATTTGTATATTGTTTGCCAAGAGAAGACAAGGGGTTGATGATGTCGAGGAATCTTGTAATCATTTGTGTGATCGTCCCATTTGGCTTCATCTTGAATGCCTCATATTCTTGAGTGAGACGACTTATTTTTGACTCCTTGACTTGGGTGGTTCCTTCATGCGTCACTTCTAAAAGTCTCCATACTTCGTGAAAGGTGGTGCATGTTGAGACCCTATTAAACTCATTCCTGTCTATTGCACAAAATAAAGCATTAATAGCTCTCGCGTCTAGACTCGCCTGTTTCTTCTCCTCGTCAGAATATTTTTCGTGGGGCTTCTCAACGAGATCACCATTGACAACTATCCTGGCAGGCTTTTTGTAACCATCGGTGACAATAGTCCACAGGTCGAAGTCTAGCGACTTGAGATAAAAACTCATCCTTGTTTTCCAATAGGTGTAGTTTGTTCAATCAAATAGGGGAGGCCTATGAGTGGACTGCCCTTTACCGTGATTAGAAAATATGGGTTAAGTGGTTGCCATGGATCAGCTCTTAGGAAGTTAGTCCTTGATAAGAGAACCGAGCTCTAATACTAATTAAAGTACAGGTAGGCAACTCTAGAGGGGGGTGAATAGAGTTTATAGCAAAAATGATCAATTAAAAAATTTAAACTCTCTTCACCAACTAAATAATCAGAGTAAAAGAAATACGAAAATAAATAGTAGAGAGCAAGCACAGCACAGCAAGATTTTTAACCTGGTTTCCCTCGTGGAGGACTAGTCCAGGCCTGAGAACTCTAGCTCATGATTGAAATCTACTATTTGTGAAATAGGGTTACTGTAGGAACCCTAGAGAGGGGGTGAATAGGGTCAAGCTAACTAATCAAGCACTTAGCACAAGCTAATAGGCAATTTAAAAATATAAGTGCAAGAGAAGAAGCAAACACAATACCGACACCCGATGTATCCTGGTATCCTCCTAAGAGGCAGTCCAGTCCCGAAACTCTCTTCGGCTTTAATCCACTATTTGAGCAAATAGTTACACACGAGTTTGGATCCGAAGAACTCGCCAACTTCTTACACAAGAGCTTTAATCCGAAGGGCTCTCCGACTTCAACCGAGAGTTTGGATACGAAGACTCCCCAACTTCAATCGAGAGTTTGGATACGAAGAATCTCCAACTTCAACCTTTCACAATAGGTTTTGATCTCCTTATACAATAGGATGAAGATCTCACTTTTCAACTCAATAACTCTTACACAATTTGTGAATGGCAAATGAAAGCTTTGTAGAGTTATTTGTGGATAGGCTTTGGTGGTTTAGAAATTTTTAGGCTCAAAGCATCATCCTTGAATGAAGGGGTTCAAGGCTATTTATAACCAAAGCATTGAAAAGAGCTCAAGGCAACTTTTCAGTCCACGAACCGGCATACCGCCGGTATGATCCGGCATACCGGCGGTATACCGGTCTGGGATTGCAACGGCTCGAAATATAGCCGTTGGGATCATTTAATGCTGAAAATTCGACCGTTGGAATTTTAACGTTACTGAATCGGTATACCGTCGGTATGATCCGGTATACCGTCGGTATGCCGGTTTTGTAAACAGAAACTTTCTGTGAACGAAAACCGGTGTACCGTCGGTATACGCCGGTATACCGTCGGTATGCCGTTTTCCACCAAAAATGATCCTGTGCTTATTTCTGCCCTAGCTTTCGATTTTGCCATCCATTTCTTATGTTTACAATAATTCCTAAGACTCATTACAGACTCCAGATAAACTTAGGCAGGTGCAGGCTTCTTCAGAGTCTTGAAATGATGATGGCATGGCTTGGCTTCTTCCTTTGATAGGTGCTGGCTTTTTCCCTTGGTGGCAGCGGAACCCCCGGTGCGTGGCTCCAGAGATATCGTCGGGTGGTTCAGAGAAATCTTGTGGGATCCGTCGTCTTTGGCCCACCATGATTTCTTCATTGCATATGTCCACATTGATCTTGCTTATTGCTTTTCTGCATGTACATGTTAGACGAACAAAGCAATATACATAGTAGCAAGTATGATAAATTAAAGCACATTAGGACTATGCAAAGTTTAAGTATAAGTGCTAAGGTGATGGCATAAATGTTAGTGATATCATAATGATTAAACTTAATTGAATGACCACAATCAAAAACATAGTTTTGATTTTGGCAACCCAATTAAATTTAAGATAGATAAGCTCATATCACTAAGATGTAAACCAATGGGCACATATCACCAAAGATATAAGTATAAGTAGAAATGCTATAGTGATAGTATGAAGATTAGTGATAATGAAATGCTAAACTTAACAGATTAACCATATTCAAAAATATGATACAATCATTGGGCCAACAGTTACAACCACGTGCCTTTTCACAGAAGAGAACGCCAAACTTCTTTCAATGATTGCTTTGGCAAAACTTGGACTTTTCCAAGTGACTTACAACTTCTTGTACTTCAAACTTCTAGCTGGATCATACCGAGCAACTTGGACGGTTGGGAAGTTTGAATGCTAAGTGGATGGGAAGGTAAGGCTCTTGAATATATAGGCTATGTAAGAGAAAAAGAAGAAGAGAAGAGTAGATGGTTTCAAATGAGACAAACCAAGGCCTATTTATAGGGTTCGGGGTAGGACGAATTCGGCTAGAATTCGGTATGAATAATTTAAATTTTTGGCCGTTGGACAACTAGCAGTGATCAAGACGTAAAAATCAGCATCCTAAATTTTAGGGGACCGTGTTCGGCCCGAACTCTGTGGGAGGCAGAGTTCGGCCCGAACTCTGTCTTCTATGGACATAATGTTCTTTGTGGGCTTTGGAATGAATGGGTTGATTGGGATTTGGGCTAAGCAAACCTATAAAGCTATGTCTAGCCCAAAGTTGCTCAGTATGACCCAACGTACATCATCCTATACTCAAGAATAATAAAAATACATACTCCAGTATACCCAGAATAGTAAATCTCCAAGCAGTTGTGACCTTGAACCAATGAGCTGAGTAGATTGATTTCGAGCTCGATGTGTCAAATTGGACTATGACAAATATTGTTTTGTTAATTTTCAAGATTAGGTTGACTGTGATCCTGTTTGGGTCAACACCATAGATTAATACAAATTCTTATAGCAAATGTCGTACATAGCTTGTGTCACGACCCGCACCTACTTTTCGCATACGAGTCTGTGTCCAAGTCCAGCCTACGTCGCAGTGTCGACGGTAGAATGTTGTCTAGTATACACAAGTCGCAGAATCTATAGGACTAACTCGGCAGTCTAGATCTCATCCACAAAAATATGATACAATCAACTAACTCAAATGAAACGGAATAATGAGTGATAATATAAAATGGAATATCAAGTTTATCAAGAATTTCCAGTTACGTCCGGTGGACACAAATCCACTACCAGTAGACGGATGTAAAATATAGACATAAAAACATGATAACTGAGTCCAACTGCTAATCATCAGGATACCCTCAGCTGCGGTGCTACCGTGGTCTGAAACTGACTCAAACTCGCTCGTGTGCACCTGGCTCAAACCCAGCTAAACCTGAAGAGATCATCAGGTCCTCAAAGGACTAACAAGATACATAAAACATGCCTACAAATATGACAGTAAATAACATGTATAGAGGATAAAAACGGTGCAAGAAGATATCTAAATCACGACAAGCAATATGGAAATGTAATACTAGACTTGGCTTATCACTCAAACGATTAACCCCTATAGCTTGTAGTATAATGCAAGATACTCCCAATCTATAGTAGGTTTCGACTGTAGTACAATGCAAGATACTCCCAGTCGAGAATAGCCAATTCTAGTAACGATTTCCTCTCCTAGAGGAATACAAGGTCAAGTAGACACCTATAAACCGTAGTACAATACAATATACTCCCAATTCATAGTGTCGCAAATCAAGTCAATTAATCGATCAATATATGCTATAAGTCGTAGTACAATGTAAGATACTCCCAATCTATAGTATATCTCAACTGTAGTACAATGCAAGATACTCCCAGTTAAGAATAGTCAAGTCAAGAACAAAGTATAGAACTGGCAACTCTATCGCAAGACACGATAACATGAAGAAGATTAATAGACAAGCAATATTGAATATCATATATGTGCACGTAATCTAGAACAAGTAAGACAATCGAGGACACCAATCATAATATAAAAATCATGTGACAATATGGAAGGAAAATAATAGAGAGAGAAAAATAATATAAATATTGTATATGTTCGGTAAGGTATACTTGCTTGTGGTCCTGAGCTGCTGGTGCGATTTCTGTATCAAGTCCAAGTTCAAAACAACCTATGATGGGAATATGACTATGTTAATAATGAATTTGGAGATTTACACATTACAAATCAACCTACTCCCAAACCATCTATGTTTCTATCTTCATGCTACACTAGCTACTTTAGTTAGACCTATACTCTAGTCACAAGTCCTTATATATATATATATATATATATATATATATATATATATATATATATATATATATATATTTTATATATATATATATATATCATATTCTAACTTACCTCTTTTACCATTCTGTCCTAACTTCCTGCTTTGTTTTGAGGTTTTGATTACCTGGGTCCTATAGTTTCCTATATCTTCTTCATGTATGTATATAGGTATGCTTGTATGCTTAACAGGGTACTTTTCTTGTTTCCTGGAGGAACTATATAGGACATCAACAGCAGCTCAATGGCTGCTTCCCCAAGATACATTACACTATATGCTCTGCCTATACCACATGATCCCCTTCATATGGATAGAACACCATCCCTCAGATGGCACTTCATTGTATGGAACCAATTTCACCACTAACCTTCCCATATTAAAGTTTCAGTAAGGCCACATGTTATACCTAGTTTGTACCATTACTTCCTTTACATCTTTATTGCTTTAACAATTCTAAGTGAAGAATAAGAAGCAACATCAGTAGTAGCAGAATACGTAATGCTAGGTTGGTTTAGGCTCACTTGGAAGGGTCGTGAGTTCAAGTCCCATGAGCTATTAATCTCATCATGAAATCAGAGAAGAGACTCCCCTGTTTACAAAGGATTTCTCTAACCATTTTCCCTTGCACCCATGTTCTGTCATAAAGAACCTACACATATGTAGGAATGAACCACAACAGGGAAGGGGGACAGGAAATGCTGGTTTTAATAGTCCAAATTACTTAACTTCTCCTCTTTCCCCTCTGTTCATATTCAACTATAAATGTTCTCCTTCCTAAAACCCTTTACTGATCTATACATGAACCTTCTTGCTACCAAAGCCTAACTAATTGCTGTTTTGGAATAACATAGTTCACTGACTTGTGCTCCAGGTTGTGTGGCTGCTTCCAAGTATTAGTATATCTGTACAGACTGATATACATAACATCCCTTATACTCGATATCATAGAGTTTACTTTCTGTGAACTACCCCAAGGGTGCCCCAATCTACAGGCCTTCTATCTATGACTTGTAATATGCAGTACATATGGAACATGGCTTGTATGTAGTGAACCAAGACTCTACAGGACATTGCAAAGCTCCTAATAGGAACATGAAGACTGACAACCAAGCCAAGAAATCCATGATACTAGGTCTGATACAAGATGACTGAAACTCTAAGCGAGTAGTGGTGAATACTAAGGGTTCAAACTAGATACCTTATCTAAAGATTGGACATCCTCTTGTTACAGTAATAAGAAGAGGGCATGAACCAAGTGTTCCATACAAATGGTATAAGGTTTTAACATCCTTAGATGTAGATCAATGATGGAGATGTAACTGATGCTCAAAAGCAAACAGGGGACAAATGTGCACGGGAAATAACATGAAAGATAGGGCAACTAATAAAAGAGATTTTCATTCAAAGAGGAGATTTATAGACTAAACCATCTGTGAACTAATCCCAGGTAAAGGCATGCAGTGAATTGTATAAACACAATAGATAGATGCATCACAGTAAGGGAAGCATGTATGCAGTGGCTAAATGAGGACAAGGCTATTAGAATACCGGACAATAACTAATCTCTGTTACTCTACTGAAACCAATATGCATACATTCAAACATGTCCTGATACTCAGGGATAGTGAAGCAAGTGGACAGGTCTATACATGGTCCACTGATCTGAACAAATGTTCATATCTGAACATTACATTCCAACTTGCTATTGATTCATATCATATGGTGGACTGATAGGGAATGGTTTTGATGGCTGTCAAATACTCTGAAATGCCTAAGCTTCATTGTACAAGGACTTATTATTTGATGTTCTTGACTGAACCAAGGATGTCTAGGGTCTGTACATAGAGGTTGAACTCAGTAGGTAATAACTGAGGGGAATGCATGACAGTTGAATGAATGAAATAAACTACACACATGCCCATATGTGGACAGGTCAAGGTAGTGGACAGAACCACGAACATATGTATGTAAAAACATACAGTATACCTGTATACAAGATGAGACATGACCAAACTAAGAACTAAACATAGCCTATAACTAGTCTTATGACTGCACTCTTAGCCATGGTCTCATAAGGGAACAAGGATCCTGTGGCCAACATGAACCTCGAGCTATTGGCCCAAAAAGGAAATGGACTCATGTAAATTGGGACTGAAATGCAAGGATAATAGACTGAACAAGGGTATGTGGGTGATCAAGGCTATATGGCTGACATCAAGGGATGAGGATTTAACGGTAATTTTAACACTAATGTATATAAAAAGGAAAAAAAATCTAAATACAAGGGAAAAATTGGTTCTAGGGCTCACAAATCTACCCACCTTAAAATAATTTCGTCCTCAAAATTCAAAAAGGCTATGATCTACTAGAACGTATAGTCTAAAATATATTTCTATCAAAACATATCTCACTACTCTCAAGCCATTTTCTACTTTACTACTGCTATACTTCTACTAGGAGTTTCCGTTAGTTGCTCCTTATGGTGCCATCGTATACTCTGTGATCATGGCAAAAGCTTGCCCTTCCAGTGCTACAAGTTGACGCCTTGGGCAATCCTGCAACTAATGTTGGTCTGAACCACAGTTTAAATATTGGCCTAGTCTCCAACGGCAATCGCTCTCGCTATGTCCCTTCTTTCTGCAATACTGACACGTTGAAAGCTCTCGATTCGGGGTGTCTCTTGGTTGCTGATAATGCTACGGTACAGGAATGTTGGGGCGTTTCACCGCTCCCGATCGGCTGTTGCCTCCTCCATACGTGTCTCGGTCTCTCTTCTGCTTGCACTTCAGCTCCTTCTCTACGTCCTGTGCAACCTTCAAGATTCTTTCGTATGTGGTGGCCTGGCTGGTGGCAATGGCGATGCAATTTTTATGAGATAGCCCATTTTTGAACTTCTTGCTTTAGCTGTAGGGGCCAAGGCATCTGCGACGTGACTGAGGCGGGAGAACTCGGTAGAGTACTCGTCGATGGAGAGGTGGCCCTGCTCCAAGCTCTCGAACTCGTTCTCTAACTCTTCGTGGACTGCTTCAGGATAGAACTTCGTCTTGAGAAGCTCCTTGAACTCTTTCCAAGTCACATCTGGCACGGTGAATCGAGGCTCGTCTCTATACCACGTGCGGGAGATGTCGTAAAGCTGTATGCTAGCTGACTCGATCTTCAGGTCTTCAGGAACTCGAGTCATCCGAAGAATTCGATCTACGTTCTTTAACCACTCGTCCGCGGAGAGATTCCCTTCCGTCCCCTTGAATTCCCTGGGCTTAAGGACCATAAAATTCTTGGAAGTTCCAGGGCGCAGTCGTAGAGCATCTCTAGTCTGGAAAGCCTCTCTCAAGGTGTCGCAAAAGGTGTTGGCCTGCTCCGTCTAGGAAGTGATGAGCTGCTGGAAGATTTCGATGAGAGCAATATTGTCCAATATAGGTGGCAGAGGCAGAACAGGTGTTGGATACATCATAGGAGCTAGATACATCGCTGGTACCTGGTGCATGGGAAAAACTGGATACATCGCTGGTGCCGGGTGCATGGCTGGTACTGGGTATAGAACTTGTGCTGGTGGTAGGACAGATGTTGAAGGCAGAACGGGTGCTGGTGGTAGATTCAGCAAAGGAAACTACAGGGGTGGTGGAATGTCGTCTCTGCGAAATCTCAAGAATTGCGGCTGTGGCGAATTAAGTAAGTTGGCCTCCCTGCGTCAGTGGGGTGTTCAGAAAAACGTTGTCCCTATCTTGAGAATCCATTTACTGCAATAAAAGAAAACATTATACAGTATGAAAATTTCAACCAGGATGCAAGTCAAAGATTCAATATAAATCAAGGACAGAGATCAATACTATTTTCAAGACACGTGGATGAGATCCTAAGTTTCTAATCCTATGTACAGGCTCACAATGGTACAGTAAGGTAATCGAAGTGATTAACGTAGACCTGTATGGGCCACTAAAGCTTGCTTTGTGAACCATTTAACAAAGTCGAATGGCTGCCTCGCCAGTCGAATGGCTGTAGGGACTATGTTTTGATATGATAATCATTTAACAAAAACTAAATAAAAATATCATAGCCACTCGTATCTGATCAGTGCATAGGTGTGCATTGATGCACAGAATGGTAATGGAAAAACCAGTGCACAGGCTCCCATTGCCCCTGTTGCCATTGTTACTGCTGTTAACCTCAAGCCAAATACCCCCAATCCTACGTGTATCAGTGAGAGGTATAGATTACCTGTCACTACCACATTTCTAATTTGAAGGTAAATTTGTCATTTTTGGGGTAATTTAAATTTATTAGTATTAATTAGAATTTATAAGAATTTTTAGGAATTATTTTGGAATTGTTTGGACTAGTTTGATTTTTGACTAGTATTGACCCTTGTAGACCAACCTAGGAGCTAACCCTAGTTAGTTGGACATGGTTAGGTCAAGTGACTCTAGTCTAACCTAGTATGACTTAAGTTAGTGGTTTTTGATTCATTAGAATTTGAATTAGGAATTTTGAAATCAAGTGATTTGAGAAATGGCTTGTGATTTCACAAGTCATTTTGTGACTAAACCTAATAGGACTAGCTAACCTAGTTCAAACCCTACCCTAACCCAACATGGCCGGCCACTTGAGTTAACCTAGGGATTCTCCCAACTATAAAACCCCTCCTAAATTCTAGGGCTAGCCTCCCTTCCTTAGGAAAATTTATTTCAAGAAGAAAGAGGTGAGTTTCTATCCTTAGAAATTCATAATAAATCCATTTTAGGTCCTATTTTCCCCAAACTAGTTGCATTAGATCCTAATAATATTTTTCTTTCTGTTGGTATAGATTTTTGACAGGAAGGAAACAATTTGTGAGGTTTTGGGTGGTTGAGGAAATCTTTCCATTTGGGGCTTTTTCATCCATAGTTCAAGAATAGGTAATCTCTCTATTTCGCCATAGATTTTCATTTTGTCTTCATCAATAGGAAGCCCTAGGTGTCCTTGTGCTGTAGGAATAGGGTTTGCTCGGTTTTGTGTCCTGTACGTGTCCGTATCGGACACGTATCAGTGAACAGCATAGGTGTGTTTGCCATGAAATATAAAAGAACAGAACAATTATCGGAGGACCGAACTTTTACTTCACGTTACAAACTCGCTTGTACAAAGAAGCCTAGGGATGAAAACCTAGGTACAACAGTCTAAATACAATTGTTTATTTTAGATTATGGGGGGTGACGATAGAGGCTCGGGAAGGCGACTGCAGCCCTGCCTTACTCCTTGGACGATCGGTATGCAGCCTTGGCTCCTTGTGAAAAGATGATTGGCGTTGACGAAGAAATGCTCTTCTTGCTCCTCTGTTGCTCTTCTGGCTTCACTCTCTCTCTGTGTATTCTTTTCTCTGACTATTGGGGGGGTCTCTCTGTATATACGTATTTTTCTCTCTGAAATTGTATATCTCTACAAGGGAATGGCATCTTGCTATTTATAATAGTGGGATCTGATTATTAGGGTTGCCAATGATTAGCTTTTAGAGATGGCGGCGGCTTGGGGATTGGTCAATCTAGGCCCTTCATCTTGATTATGATGAATCTGGGCCATTAGGTGTAGATTACACCAAATCCTATGAGTAATTAATGCTGATTGGAACGAATCTTTCTTGTATTGATCTTCTGATATCTGCGAATAAATCAGACCTATTCTTCTGCAATGTGTCCCAGATTTATTGGGATCTGACCCAATCTTTAATGGCAGCAAATCTGAGGAATTAATCGGTTTAGGACACGTGTCCTAGGAGCTGCTGGAGGGATCTGGACCGCATGACTAGTGAGTCTCATATGAATGTGAGCCGCATTTGAATGTAGGCCGCATATGATTAAGCCCACATGTCCGGGCTGCGTGGGCAGTAGCCCTCACTTGAGTCCTCTAACCACAGAGGAGTAATCCTTGTGGGCCGCATAGGTATATATCTGCCTGGGCCGCATAGACATGATCCTCTTGAACCGCATGAGAAGTCCTCGCTCGAGCCGCATGAGGCTTTTATGACCTGAGCCGCATAGGATGGATTCACTCTGAGCCGTATGGGAAGTCCTTTGCTCGAGCCGCATGAGGCTTCTATGGTCTGAGCCGTATAGGATTTATTCTGAGCCGCATGAGAAGCGAGCCGCATACGAATGCCCACGTGGCAAGGCCACGTGGCATTTTTGTGGCTCTCAGGGGATTTGTGTCAGAGATTTCTTTCCTCTTCCCTAGAGATTCATCATTATGACAGAGTCATAATTACCTGCCTTTGTGTCAGGGCTGTCAACTTTTCAGAGGGGTCAGCCGTCATAGCAATTAATGCAGCATAGGTCGGAGGGGGCACTATCAGGCCACGTGTCCTCTGAGCCGCATGGAATGCCCTGGGCCGCATAGCTCCTTATACCGCATGATTCCCTGAGCCGCATGAGTTCTCTGAGCCGTATGGATCTTTCCTGGCCGCATGAATTATTTCCTTTAGTATTTTCCATGCTTCTACAGGACCCCCTTCAAAGTTTTCAATTTGTAAAATTAAAATACTTTGAATAAGAAGCATGGCTGGATATTCTTCCGACCGCATATAAAGTCCTGACCGCATGGATATCTTGGCCGCATAGGACTTTCGAGCCGCATAGTTGCTTTCAGCCGTATGGCCATTTGAACCGCATATACCCTTTGTCACGTCATTATGCCATGCGTGTAGATCTTTTTGGGATAGGATCCCAAGAGCTCAGTCTTTAAATGGCTGGTTTGGCTCGATAGCCGAAGAGTCGATCACGTTTGTATGAGGCGTCGGTCCATAGTTTTCTGTCTATAAATAGAAGGGCATTTAGACAGTCTTCTCTCTTAGACTCTTTTTGACTCAGATTTTTGTCGTATTTTCTTCCTCTGATCATCAGACAACAATGGCACCCAGGGCTTCTAAGGCTGTGAAGAAGGCTGTGGCGAGGAGTAAGAAACCGGCTTCGCCCTCGACTGTCGTGCCCCCCGTTCGTCTTGACGTTCATATTGCCATCGAAGGTAAGGATTAGGTAGTCGATTGGAAACCCTAGCAGAGCCTGCTTCACTGCATACTCCAGACTTTGACGTGAATTTCTTAAACTACATGGTCCGCATACACGTCCAATGACCGAGCCGTATGAGGATATACCCCCTGTCTGAGCCGCATGAGGATATACCCCCTGTCTGAGCCGCATGAGACTTGTCTAAAATGAGCCGCATGACCATTTCTGACTATTTTCATTTTCTTCGTCTTTGGTTCTCGCAGTATCTCCACCGAATGCTGAGACTGCAGTGTCAGAGGAGCCGCAGCCTCTTGTCATCAGCCAGGGATCTTCCTCTGTTAAGGAGGAAGTGAAGAAAGAAGAACCAGCGCCTGAGGGGGACGGTAGCCCTCTAAATATCGAAACTGCTGAGGGTGGCAGCGCTGGGAACTCTATTTCTCCTATTCCGGACGAGGATGCTCTTCACTTGCATCCTTCATATGTGAGATGGTTGAGGGAATGGTATATGCGCTCTTGTAATTAGGCTGTAGGGGCTTCTCGTGGATGTCTGTCTGTAGTCCTTGTTTTGTTTTGCCTTTCTTCTTGTCTTTATGAAGAACTCTTTTGTCTTGCTTGCAATCGTGTGGATGTAACCAATTTCTGAATGAATGGAATATATATTTGCTTTACTCTTTTGCTTTGTAATAATCCTCATATTGGGATATTTTGCGTGGACCCATTGTCCCTAACGTACCCTGGTTTTGAATACGGACAACAAGTTTAAAAGAAAGGAACCAATCATACTGACTCAGAGGTACTGAGGACATGGTGAGCATGAGGGTTTCTTTGACGGGGGGTACATAGAATAACTCAGAGGTAATGAGGACATGGAAATTCTATGTAGGGGGTGATTTGTTTTTGGTGAAAGTGGAACGGCTCAGAGGTAATGAGGACATGGCCGTCTTGGAAGTTTGTGGACCCGTTACCTTTGTTGTGCACTGGGAGTGCAGGTATCAGATCATGAGGGAGGATCTCTTGTAGGAAGAAAGTTCAGCGGTATTGTTATACATGACTTTCTTTCAAAAGAGTGACAAGGATGTAAGTTCAGGGGTACCGATGGGTACATAACTCGACAATCCATGAATGTTGGAATCAAAGTGTAAGTTCAGAGGTACCAGCAGGTACATGACTTGGAAATTTGCGATATCTTTGTGGAAGAAGGGCATGAGTTCAGCAGTACACGCGGGTACATGACTCAAAAATCTAGAATATTGTGCGTGCGAGCTCAGCGGTACCAGCGGGTACGTGACTCGGGAATCTGGAGAATGGTGAGTGTGAGTTCAGCGGTACAAGCGGGTACGTGACTCAATGATCTGGAAAACTGTAAGGGTGAGTTCAGTGGTATCAGCAGATACATGACTCAATAATCTGGAAATTTATGGAGTGAGTTCAGTGGTACCTGCGGGTGCGTGACTCGAGAATCTGGAAAACTGCGAGGGTGAGTTCAGTGGTATCAGCGGATACATGACTCAATAATCTAGAATTTTATGGAGCGAGTTCAGTGGTACCAGCGGGTACGTGACTCGAGGATCTGGAGAATATTGTTTAAACATAGTATTTCTTCAGGAACTTGCCGTTGACGGGCAACATGAGCAAGTCCCCGTTCTGCTTGGCGAGGCGGTAAGCACCGTTGGAGAACACGGCCTCGATGACAAATGGACCTTCCCACTTTGGCTGGAACTTGCCGGCGGTCTTGTGAGTCATGACCATCGGCCTCCGGACTGCCAGAACAAGATCACCCACTTGGAATGTTCTGATTTTGACCTTCTTGTTGAAGGCTCCTGAGATGCGTGCTTGGTATAGCTCGATCCTTTGCTGAGCTAGGAGGCGCTTTTCATCTAAGGCTTCTAATTCTTGCAGCCGACGTCGGTAGTTGTCATCCGTTGTCAATTGATAAGTGAAGGCGACGCGGAGTGAGGGTATTTGAGTCTCTAACGGGAGAACTGCCTCACTCCCGTATACTAGCGAGAATGGTGTATTCCCGGTGGCGGTTCGAATTGTGGTACGATAAGCCCATAAGCACTCGCCGAGCTTCTCGTTCCAGTCGCACTTATTGGAGGAGACAAATTTCTTGAGGAGTTTGATGATTATTTTGTTGAACGCCTTTGCTAACCCGTTTGCTGCCGGGTTGTACGGCGTCGAAGCGATATTCTGAATACGGTGTTTATCGCAAAACCGATAGAATGCGTGGCTTGTAAACTGCGGACCATTATCATGGATGATCCTTTGGGGCAGTCCAAAGCAGTAGATGACGTGGTACTTTAGGAATCTGATCACGTTCGAAGTCTTGACTTCGGCGAGTGGGACAGCTTCTGCCCACTTGGAGAAGTAATCAGTGATCGCAAGTATGAAGCGATTTCCTCGGGAGGAAGGTGGGGTGATTGGACCAATGATATCCATTCCCCATGCTTCGAATGGCCAGGACACCACTGTCGGATGTAGAAATTCGGATGGTTGGTGAATGAAGTCTGCGTGGACTTGGCAAGCTTTGTACTTTCTAGCATACTCGATCGCATCTGCCACCATCGTGGGCCAATAGTAGCCCATTCGGCGAAGACGATCTTGTAGTTTTGGGCCAGGCTGGTGGGCCCCGCAGACACCGTCATGAGCTTCTCGTACTGCTTCTTTGGCTTCTGCGTTTGACAGACACCGAAGTAATAATCCGTCGTAGGAGCGGCGATACAGCATCTTCGTCTCTGTATCGTAGAAGAATCTGAGAGAACGCCTTCTGATGGAAGTGGCTTCCTTTGGGTTCTCGGGCAGGATGTCGTAGACGACGAAGTCGATGAATGGTTGTCTCCAATCTGGGGCGTCATCGATCGTCTGTACGGAATAACTTGCCACAAATTGCACATCGTTTTTGGGACAGACCAGTTCATGGCCTATCACTTCCACTGATTGGCGATCATAATTCGGAACTACTAGAGAAGCGGCAAGACCAGCTAGGGCATCAGCTTCAATATTTCGGAGTCTGGGAACGTGCTCGATGAAGAACCCCTTAAATGACGAGATAATATCGATCGCTATTTGGTGGTAAGGGATCATGTCTTCGTGGCGGACTTCGTACGAACCCCGGATCTGATTGACGATTAGTTGGGAATCGCCGTATGCTTCAAGGTATTCTACCACCAGTTCTCTTGCAAGTTGGAGGCCAATGACTAGAGCGTTATACTCGGCCACATTGTTAGAGCAGGGTTCTGTGAGGAAATAGGCACAGTTGATCACCAATCCGGAAGGGGAGACCAGCACTACCCCGACTCCGACGACTATATTGCCTTTAGGTCCGGTCCTTGAAGCACCGTCAAAGAACATTCGCCATATAGCCTCGTAAGAGGTTGTATGCGAGTCGGCGACCTCGTCTGGAATCTTTTCGTATATTCTGGAGGACTCCGAGCCTGGGTGGGCTGCTAAAAAGTCCGCCAGGGCTTGACCTTTGACTGCCTTTTGTGGGATAAAGATCATATGGTAAGGGGACAGCAATATTGCCATGTGGCGAGTCGAGAGCTGAGTGCCCCTGGTTTAGTCATGAGGACTCTGAGAGGGTTGACCCGTGAGATCACATGTATCGTTTGTCCGGTGACATAGTGTCGCATTTTCTGAATGGCGAACACCAAGGCGAGGCATTCCTTCTCTACCGCGGTGTATCGGTGCTCTGGTCCAACCATCATTCGGCTGAGATAGTATATGGCTTGTTCGCGGCCTGCATCGTTGTTTTGTGCCAACAGGGCACCGAGGGAGTGTTCTATTGCTCGTACATAGAGCAGGAATAGTTTTCCAGGGGCTGGGGCTACCAAGATCGGAGGATTTGACAAATATTCTTTGATGCTGTCGAAAGCACGCTGGCATTCCTCGTCCCATACGAATGAGACTCCTTTCTACATGTGGTGCGTGAATGGTCGGTATCGCCCGGAGAGGTTGGAAATGAACCTTCTGATGTAAGCCAGCCTCCCTTGAAGGCCTCTGAGTTCGCAAAGATTTTTCGGGGGACCCATCTCCATGATTGCTTTTGTCTTCTCAGGGTCTACATGGATACCCTTTGCAGTGATGATGAAGCCAAAGAACTTCCCGCTGGATACGCCCAGAAAGGACTTCGTGGGGTTCATCTTTAAATTATGCGTTCGCATTAGGTCGAATACCGTCCTTAGATCATGCCGATGGTCTCCCTTGCTACGGCTTTTAATGGCTATATCGTCAACATAGCACTCCACCGTCTTACGTAAGTGGTCTCTGAAGATGGTGCTCATGGCTCTTTGATATGTGGCGCCAGCATTCTTTAAACCGAAAGGCATGACTGTGTAGCAGTACGTGCCAATTGGTGTTCGAAATGAAGTATGCTTTTCGTCATCAGGAGACATTTTGATTTGGTTGTACCCCGAGAAGCCATCCATGAATGACATGCGTTCGAAGCCGCAGGTATTGTCGATCATGATGTCTGTGATAGGAAGGGGGAATTCATCTTTGGGGCATGCCTCGTTCAGGTTGCGGAAGTCGATGCAGATTCGAATCTTCCCATTCTTCTAGAGAACGGTTACTATATTGGCGACCCAATCGGGGTGTTGCTCCTCGCGAATGAAGCCGCTAGCTATCAATTTGTTGACTTCGGCTTCGATCGCGTCCATGATGCCTGGACGGAAGCGTCGCTGTTGTTGCTTGACCAGCTTCGCATCTGGTCGAATGTTGAGTTTGTGAAGAGCGATGTCTGGATTTAACCCTGGCATGTCTTCATAGCTCCAGGCGAACACATCAATGTACTCTCTGACAAGTTCTAACAGCGACTCGCGTTCTTCGTCAGTTAGGCTTTTACTGATGAAAATCAGTTTTGGAGAAGATTTGCTGTCGAGATCCACTTGTATGACCTCATCTTCAGTAGGAGGTTCTCTCAGTTCGAACCGCTTTTCCTATTGTGCGTCTAATTACTGGGCCTATGGCTCTAGCTCGAGGATTTCGGGGATGTCTTTGTCTTCCTCGTAAGCGTCGGCGAATGCCATGTTGACTGACATGACTTGTCTGAATACATCTCCGATGCTGGTATTTGAGTCGGAAGTTGGTGATCCGGTTGAATGTGACTGCCAGTTGCATTCTTTATCTGAACTTTCAGGGGTCGTAGTAGGCGTTACATACCCTAACCCGCATCAAGTTTTGTTATAGTATTTCCGCGGTTTGCCCGCCGGGACTGACGGCTTCAAAGGTAATCGTCGCCCAGTGCTGTAGTTCAATCCTGGCATCGTCTCTAGATCATACCCCTGTTTCTGCATGAGATATTTGGATTGAGGGCTATAGAGATACAGAGGTAGTCTCCCGGCATCTGACCCGAGGTCGACTTCTTCTATGGTGAGGGGATGCGGGTTGTTCGTCCGGCCGAAGATGATCGGATGATCTCCTCCCTCGAATATTCGGTAAGCGTCTTCTACTGGAGTAAGCTGGATCGCGGTGTACACATTTGTCACCTGTGTGTAGGTGAGTGCCTATACCGTGTTCCATAGCATACATTGTACATAGCTTATTGAGCTCGGTATAGTTTAAAGATAACCCTTTATTGATGAAGTAAGGTATCTTTTCTAGGGGGATTACATCATCAGCGGAGGGGATATTAGTGTGGGTAGCCATATACTTGGCTAGCTCCGGTTCCTCTTCGGCTACCCCCTGTGTGAACGAAGACTGAAAGGATGACCTGGGAAGCTTGATTTTCAGTGGTTCAGTTGATGGAGCAGAGCGTGGAGTTGTTGGCAGACTGGCGACCCCCAGTTTGGTATTTGATGTTGAGCGATGAGTGGTTGGTTCGCTAGAAGTGTCAGACCTTGCGTCGAGGTGACGACCCTTCCAGGGAAGACGTATCGTCATAGGCCTGTCCGAGGGGTTGAGCTTCCCTGCTTGTGGTTGGCTGACTCTTGGTAGCCTGATTGTCAGTGGCTCAGTTGTGGGTCTCAGCACTTGGCCGGACCTTGGCAGCCGGATTATCATTTGCTCCTCCTGCGCTGAGAGACTGATTACGTCCTTCCGCAAAGTGGCGGTGAGGGGTACGGACTTGCCCGATTTGCGAGCTTGGAGGTGGATCGTCAGGGGTCCTTCGGATCCCGTAGCCGTTTCGGTACTAGCTTGTTCATTTCCTTCATCAAGGTGCCTCTTCGACTTTTCGTATAAGCAGGAGTCCGAGTAGTAAGATTCGACCCCTTTGAAGGGATCGATATCAGCAAATTCTGTCTTCATGAAGCCGTGTTTGTCGACGTATTTGAAGCACTGGTGTAGCGTGGAAGGCACGATCATATAATCGTATATCCATGGGCGCCCCAAGAGGATGTTGTAAGAAGTATCTGCATCTATGACGTAGCAGGTGACTTCGGATTGGAGGTCGCCAATTTGACACTTCAGACGAATCTTTCCAATAGGGTAGCTCCTGCCCGAATTGAAACCGCTGATGGCGGTGCTTGTAGGTGTCAGGCGATGCATTGGGATGCGGAGATGATGTAGCAGACCCTTCGGGATGATTCTTATGGAAGAGCCAGGATCAATGTGCATCCGATCCACCTTCACGTCGCCGATGTATCCCGTATAGTATAGCGGGCGATCATGTAGGTTAAGACGATGTTGGACATTGCTTCCGTGCAGGCGCTGTCTTGGAGATCCACGGGTGAGTCCTCCCCGGTGAGGTTGGATTGAGCCAGATAAGCATCGGCATTTTGGAGTGCTTCGCTCAATGCAATACGAACGTCCTTGAAGAGCCTTAGGAGTTCGTATAGTGACAATTTGGCCGGAGTGTTAGCCAATTGTGCTAAGATGTCAAAGTTATAGGGCCTCTCTAGCCCTTGGGCTGCGTCCTTTCGGAGGGATTTGTCGAAGCGAGTCTCCTTCGGCCTAGGCTTGTCGGACGTTGAATGCTGAGCCGGTCCCGGAGCATCAGTTGTAGTAGGTTGATGATTTTCAGCTGGGCTGTCAACCACAGGTTGGGATTGCGCTCCGGACCGTGTGACGACGGCTGTAGCTTCCTCGTTGTCTGCTGAGATTGTGTGGCAGGTCCTGATTTTTCTACTCTTTTTGTTAGTGGGAGATGGTGTGGCCGAGTCACTTCTGACACCAAGTCTGGATGGATCCACATGACCTCCCCTCGTGAGGTGGTGAGAGGTACTAGACCAGCAGCCTGTTCCCGGGGAGGTGGAAGATTGGTAATCTCCATCGTCGCCAGAGGGACGGGGATTACCCCGTCTTGAGTCTCCGTCGGAGGGAAGCCGTCGAATTGTACGGACACCATATTGGCAGCTACGGTTACCTCTTCGAAGTAGATGGCCAGAGCATTCGAATCGATGAGGCTTTGGATGTACCGTTTTAGTTGGTAGCATTCGTGTGTAGCGTGGTGTACATAACGGTGGTAATGGCAGAACTTTGGGTTCTCTAAATTAGCCGGCCGAGGCTCCCGCCTTGGTGGAGGAAGCTGAATTCTACCTCCTTGTATGAGCATGTCCAAGATAGGCTTGACGTGGCCGTCTTCGAAAGAGTAAGTGATCTGAGGCTATTGTTTGTCTGCTGGTTGTAGCTCGGGCTTCTAGGCCGTGTCGGCCACCATAGCCTGCTTTTTCTTGCTGTCCCGATTGTTGGAGGGGTTACCCCCATTATCGTTGTTGGGACGCTTGCCCTTGTTTTCTCCTTCAGAGATGTACAATCCCAGTTGGCGAGCCT
This sequence comes from Iris pallida, assembly GCA_029216955.1. Classification (NCBI taxonomy): domain Eukaryota; kingdom Viridiplantae; phylum Streptophyta; class Magnoliopsida; order Asparagales; family Iridaceae; genus Iris; species Iris pallida. The sequence goes on from JANAVB010038061.1 coordinate 43,113, forward strand.
TCTTCAGTCGTTCTTCGGCGCTTGTGGCGCTGATGATGAACGCTTTCCAATCTTTGAATTGACTTTCGTCCATCCAGAGACTGATCGTTGGAAGCAGTCTCTTTTGGCAAATTTCAATCAAAGAGGAATCTGGATTTCCGGAAGGCAACTTCATGGCGGTCTGGCGGAACCGCTCGATGTAGTTCCTTGTCAACTCCTTCTCCCCTTGGACGACGTCCATGAGAGTGGACATAGTGACATCCTGTCCTACTTCGTAGAATCGTTCCAAGAACAGGCGCTTGAAGCCGGCGAAGGAGTGGATGCAGTTGTCCGGTAGATTGCGGTACCAATCGAAGACGACTCCTTCCAATGCCCCGATGAATAATCGTGTGAGGATCGCATCATCATGGGGCAGATGGTCGGTGGTGACCTCAAAGTAAGTGATGTACCGACTTGCTGAGGTTTTGCCATCATACGGGTTAATATTGAACGGCTTATATCTTGGTGGGAATGGAACATCCCTCCATTCAGCAGGGTATGGTTGTCGTATTCTGAGATCTTGAGCGTTCTCTCGGGCATGGAACATGGCTCGGAGCTCCTGGACCTCTCTTCTTACTTCTCGGGTCTCATCTGTCGCGGTAGGAGTTGTTATTTCAGGAGGATTATTGCCCGGGTTTGGTGCCGCTGAGTTTGAATCTATATTGATCGCGGGGGCCGTGCTTGTTTGACCAGGCGTTCCTCCTTGTAGAGTGGGCAGGGCCGCTTTAATCTCGTCTACAGATTTGACCAAAGCAAGTAGTATTGCTTCGAGATTGTCAATGCGCTGGCGATCATTGGAACCACCTTGATTGCTGTCCGTCATAAAAATCGTCTTTACATGAGGAGGGATAGAAGGAACGGTGGAGGATGTGCCCTCCGAGTCGTACCCGTGTACCGAGAAGTCATCGGAATATATGAGAATATTGTCTTTTGGTTCGGACTCGGAGGGAGCAGTACCCCCAGCCTCAGAGCTTGCTTCGTCTTGAGAGTTATGGATGTCCTCGGGGACATCGACGTCTGTTGCCCCTGATGGAAGAGTTGTTTGTCCGGGCTTGGCTCTTTGAAATATCGGATTGTTGCGGATGTTCGGAGGAGTGCTACCCCCAGTTTCCTCTACCCCCAGCGATGCGGATGATGAATTTTCCATCGCAGTAAATTTTGTCTTTGAACGGATGTGTTGGAATACACCAGTAGAGGACAACCGTTTAGACGATAGTTTCTTAGCTGTGGTGGTTGATATCTTAGGACTGAAGATACTCGTCTTTTTCCTTCTCCCTTCGATGGAGACTTTTTGAGCGGAATTGCAGGAGACAACAGGAGGTGTCTTCTCTTCTGAGTTCGGGTGCTGTAGCCTTTGGAAGACGGACGATCGATCTTCCGTCACTGCCGCGTTGTTGCAGCAGCAATTGACGATGATTTGGGTGCAGCGATGTCCAAGCGAGGACTCTTTGCACGCCGACACTCCTCTTTCCTTGTGTTTGTGGAGGATCGCCTCCCGCAGGTCAGAGGAACCACTCTGTCTGTTTGCCGCCGGGGGCTGGACTCGAGCGGTTGTATACAACTTCCCATCCGAGGCCCGTGTGATAGTCAACGGGACGCCCCGATAGTCAGAGGTTGGAACAGCTGACTGGGCTTGATGAGCCCGCGCTGCCCTAGACTTCCTCCTTTTAGCACTTGTGGGTGCGTAATAGGAGGAGTCCAAGTTGGGTACCACAGAGTCTGGCTTATCATCCAGAGAATCATCAGGGTCGGGACCGCATGAGAGACGGTCGAAGACTGATCGAGAGAAGTGTAAAACGGACGCTATGCGGCTAGAGTTGGGTACCGTGCAGGCTGTCTGCATGCGGTTGTCTTCTGCCGTGGGACGAATTGTTTTCGTACGGCTAGGAGTCACGACCGTATAGGCTGGCCGCATGCGGTTGGCAATTGTGGCCGCATGGGTTTTCTGCAAGCGATTGACTCCCACAGCCGCATGAGTTTCATTCATGTGGTTGGCAACTGTAGCCGCATAAGCTATACGGCTGACAGATATGGCCGTATGAGTTTTTTTCATGCGGCTGGAGGATGTAGCCGCATGAGCTTTCTCCCTGTGGCTGAAGGATGCAGCCGCATGAGCTTTCTCCCTGCGGCTGATAACCTTATGCGGCTCGGATCTCATAGAGTTCCTCTTTGCCCCTGTAAGTCCAGCATCATAATGTTTTCTTCTGCCGGACTTGGGGACAGCAGAGTTGTCTACGATCTGAAGTGGGGCCGCAGGGGAATCTTGCTCGTCGTCTTGAACAACAGAGGGTGTCTCTGCAAGAGGTTCAGCAGGAACGAAGGATCGGGGTCTCCACTCCTTACGGGCCTTCTTTGTGCGGGCTCGCTTCTAGACCGGGCCAGTGCTCTTGTCGGAGAGCATCTCTTCGAACGCCTGTTGGTCGAACCGGGCGACCATCTTTTATTGAGTGGAGCCAAGCTTGGCTGCATCCGATTGCATCACCAACTCCTCAGCCGTAGAGAAGTTAGTCCCCAGCAGAGTCGCCATCGTGTTTGCCATAAAATATAAAAGAACAGAACAATTCTCGAAGGACCGAACTTTTACTTCATGTTACAAACTCGCTTGTACAAAGAAAGCCTAGGGACGAAAAACTAGGTACAGCAGTCTAAATACAATTGTTTATTTTAGATTCTAGGGGGTGACGATAGAGACTCGGGAAGGCGACGGCAGCCCTGCCTTACTCCTTGGATGATCGGTATGCAGCCTTGGCTCCTTGTGAAAAGATGATTGGCGTTGACGAAGAAATGCTCTTCTTGCTCCTCTGTTGCTTTTCTGGCTTCTCTCTCTCTGTGTATTCTTTTCTCTGACTATTGGGGGGTCTCTCTGTATATACATATTTTTCTCTCTGAAATTATATATCTCTACAAGGGAATGGCACCTTGTTATTTATAATAGTGGGATCTGATCATTAGGGTTGCCAATGATTAGCTTTTAGAGATGGCGACGGCTTGGGGATTGGTCAATCTAGGCCCTTCATCTTGATTATGATGAATCTGGGCTATTAGGTGTAGATTACACCAAATCCCATGAGCAATTAATGCTGATTGGAACGAATCTTCCTTGTACTGATCTTCTGATATCTGCGAATAAATCAGACCTATTCTTCTGCCACGTGTCCCAGATTTATTGGGATCTGACCCAATCTTTAATGGCAGCAAATCTGAGGAATTAATCGGTTTAGGACACGTGTCCTAGGAGCTGCTGGGGGGATCTGGACCGCATGACTAGTGAGCCGCATATGAATGTGAGCCGCATATGAATGTAGGCCGCATATGTTTAAGGCCACGTGTCAGGACTGTGTGGACAGTGGCCCTCACTTGAGTCCTCTAACCACAGAGGAGTAAGCCTTGTGGGCCGTATAGGTATATATCCGCTTGGGCCGCATAGACATGATCCTCTTGAACCGCATGAGAAGTCCTCGCTCGAGCCGTATGAGGCTTTCATGGCCTGAGCCGCATAGGACAGATTCACTCTGAGCCGCATGGGAAGTCCTTTGCTCGAGCCGCATGAGGCTTCTATGGTCTGAGCCGCATAGGATTTATTCTGAGCCGTATGAGAAGCGAGCCGCATACGAATGCCCACGTGGCAAGGCCACGTGGCATTTTTGTGGCTCTCAGGGGATTTGTGTCAGAGATTTCTTTCCACTTCCCTAGAGATTCATCATTATGACAGAGTCATAATTACCTGCCTTTGTGTCAGGGCTGTCAACTTTTCAGAGGGGTCAGCCGTCATAGCAATTAATGTAGCATGGGTCGGAGGGGGCACTATCAGGCCACGTGTCCTCTGAGCCGCATGGAATGCCCTGGGCCGCATAGCTCCTTATGCCGCATGATTCCCTGAGATTTCTTTTCAATTCGAATTGAAGGTTTAATGTGTTCTCTGATACTTGTTTACTGTGTGCATAATTATGAGATCAACCTCTTTTAAATATTTTTTTAAAATGTAAAATTATGAGTAAATAGAGTACCAGTATGTTGATGTATATGTATATGATCAGTATAATCATCTAGATTTGGAGTTTGGATAGAATTTGATGTTTGAAGATCAATTTGGATTTCTGATACATTACTGGTACTGAAACTGGAGTTGGGGTTTTTCTGAGTTCATAATCTTTTAAATAATGTAAGTATATGGTTTATATGGTATTTAACCTACTGTATAGTGTATCACATTGGTGTATTGATTGGGTTTTTCGATTTGACACTGATTTGGTTCTCAAATTTCCCATGTAAATTTCTGAACCCTTCATTCCCTTTTTCTTAAAAACTGGTTTTCTGGAACTATCAAGTTGAGAACTTCTTAGATTTGAATTGGGTTCATATGTAGATGTTCCTGTCATCCATACACCTATCTACCCACTGCTCCTATGCACTATCATGTGTAACACACAGGTACAATGTTACATATGTACATACTATGCAATTGTGATACACTCTTAACTAAATTGATGTCAAATGGTCATGATAATTCCTGTACGACTTATTAGTTCACTGTTTTGTGGTTCACACATTGTTAGCTTACTATTATCAGTCCTTGCCATTGTTCTTTGTTCCAGATTTCATTCCATATCCTGCTAATATATAATTCACAGACACAAACCTAGAAATGTGTGTTGACTTGGTTGAACTAAGTTGGAGTTTGATGAGAGTTTTGGGCTGTCACTGCTGTCCTATGAGCAGTCCAGTCACACACACACAGCTTTCCCTCTTATTTCCTGCACACACAAACTATGCACACCCCCTTTTACTCATTGTTCATGTGCAACATCACACACACCCACACCCACAGCAGTACACACACACTGTCCTCTCCTCTGCACTGATTTCATTTCCTGCACACTGTTTCCAGATTTTACCATCTAGTGATATACACATTGTTCATTATGCCTCAATGCATGTAGCACACACACACACTACATTCCTGTACACTCTTACCATACACCCACACAATTTATACACACAGACAGGCCTTCTCTCCCTCTTATGCACATGTGTATATCATATATGAATACCTATATATATATGGTGTGTGAAATGTTTATGTAGAATGTGTATACATATGTACTTGTGTGTGATGCATATCTATATGTATACATATAGAACTTAGCCTAGATATATATAATGTTAACTCAAATGTATGTATCTATTTATAATGTAAGTTGTGTTTCTATATAAGTTAATAGAGTATTGTGAATAATTAATGTATAGGAATATCTAATTGTGTAAGTGTGATGCTAGATTGACCTAGTGATGTGTAGGAGTACTAAGCTAGACTTGTTTAGACTAAATTAGACTTGGTTGACCTAGTTTGACTTCTAGGATTGACCAGAGTTGACCAAGAGTTGACTTTGGCCTAGTTTGACCTAGAATCATGTAGAATGCATAGTAGGACTTTATTTTACTATTTTGGACTTGTTGTAACTTGTGCTGTTCTGATTAGGAGCCAGACACCACTCCTTGGACAGTACGTTTCATATTGGACACTCAGATACAGGCGAGTACATTCTCTGATCATTTCATATCCTGCTTAGAATTATTTCCTGCAGTAGATTACTTTACTTGTACTGTCACGATGGTCACACGGATTGGTACTATATGGATCCTTTCTTGAGATGTTATCCTTAGGGAGTATCGGGTACTACGTGTTCTGTGCGTTTCACTTACATGGCGTATCACTATGCTTCTTGGTTCATTTGATTACTTGTGACATGTACCCTCATGATCACAGAGTCTCTTGAATCTTACACTGTTGGGTAACCCCCAGAATCCCTATTTATGGGAGATCCATGTATCACCCTTCGGGGGCCGTGCATGGAATCATATAACATAACCTGGCTGGATCCTTGTGTATTGATTGGGGATACGGGGGAGTAGAAGTGGACATGTGAATAATACACCAGTAGTATCTTCTTTGAATCATTCCGTAGTGTCTTCAACAGAATCATCCCAGGCCATTTACATGTTCATGTTGTACTCTGACTTACTAGCCACATGTTAGCTCTCTATTTATAGTAGATATTTCTATTACAGTTCTCTCTCTGTTTTTATACTGCACTTCTTTCAGTACTTGTTTCTTACTTTACTGCATGTTTATATTTTCTAACCTGCTATGAATTGTTGAGATGTACTGTGCTCGCTCCTGTCCTGACTGGACCTATTGAAATATTACAGAGGACGAGGAGGAGGCCTGCCTGGGCACTTTCTACGGGGCAGCTTTAGATGACACCTTTGAGCTGGACTCCCAGGAGGACCCAGCTATAGCTGAGGATATTCCTCTGATTGCCTAGTCTAGATTAGTTAGGCTTATCTTCCTTTTTGTAGTCATGAGACATGTTTTAGCTAGACTTATTCTGAGATGTATATATTCTTTCATGCTGTAGCTGAGTTTGTATTTCTCTGGATATTGTTGGGATTATTTTTGACTATTTCATCTATTTATTTTCTTGAGTTCTATTTCATATCGTGCTATCTCCTCCTTAGTTGTGATTGAGTTTTACTGCTATGTCACCCCCATTCGGGGAGTATAAACTGTTTAGAGATATATTGTTAGATGTTTGTGACCTAGGACAGCGTTCTACCGCCGACACTGCGGCGTAAGCTGGACGTACCCACGTCTCGTGCCCTTACTCTAGGGTGCGGGTCGTGACACGTTTTTAGTGGTGGCCCATACAGGTCTAGACTTGAAGTGTGGTGGTACTCGAACTAGAGTATCACTACAGCCTGCTATAGGATATAGGACATAAATTTTTAAGGGGACTCAATCACATTAGGAAATTTCTTTATTGCCATCTAAATTCTTATTGTCAGCTGATCCTTTGAATTATAATTGTCCGCCTTTGTTATTTCGTTTCTTCTCAGAAATTGATACTCTTGTTTGTCTATCTTCAGGATGGTAGAGACTAGATCGCAGCATACCATCCATAGGGATGATGTGGAGGGGACTGCTACCTCCCAGCCAGTACGGCGAGGCCAGGGGACTGCAGCTCCTGCCACCTCAGCTCGTGTTGAGACCTCGGCAGCCGCAGCAGGGGGCATGCATCCACCGGCTCGGAGGTAGGACCCGGTTTTCCCAGAGGATCCTTACCATCAGCCACCTACAGGGACAGTTGATGCCGTTCAGCTGTTGGCCTTCTTTAGGCAGTACATGGAGGGTCAGCAGACTCAGCAGCAGAGGCAGACGGCAGAGCTCACTCGAGGCATTGAGATGGCAGTGACAGCAGTGGAGAGAGTCGTGGCTCAGCCAGCAGCAGTCCAGCAGTCGCACCAGCCACGGGAGAAAGGCATCCAGGACTTCCAGAAGATGCACCCGAGAGACTTCCGAGGGACAGAGGGGATCCTGTATGCCAATGAGTGGATCGAGCATATGGAGGAGATCTTCAGGCTGGCGGAGATTCCGACGAGGCTCCAGATAGAGGCAGCGGCCAGTATGATACAGGATCTGGCCCGTACATGGTACCAGACTGACCCGAGGGTCGACACAGCAGGACAGACTTGGGCAACATTCAAGAAGCTGTTCAAGGAGAAGTTCTTCCCGGAGGCAGCACTGGGAGCCCTCGAGACTCAGTTCGAGGCCCTAGTCCAGGGGAGTCAGTCTGTAGAGGAGTATGCAGGAGAGTTCTGCCGACTGGGCAGATTTGTAGAGGACTTGCCGGAGACGACGAAGGCCCGGAGGTTCCGGAAGGGCTTGATAAAGGAGGTCAAGTCCTACACCAAGAACGCCCGCAGTGCTACATTTGAGGAGATCCTGGTGGACGCACTAGCTGCAGAGGATGATCTTGAGCTTAGGCTCAAGAGGGGGCGAGACTCCCAGGGAGGCAGCAGTAGCAGAGGACCGGCCAAGAGGCCGCACTTTCAGCATCAGCAGCTGAGGCAGTTTCAGCCGCAGCCGATTCAGCAGAGGCCAGTCCCTCAACAGCAGCAGCCGAGGCAGCACCAGCAGGGACAGAGGCAGAGTGTTACTTGTGCCAATTGCAAGAAGCCCAGGCATGTCGCCAATGAGTGTCGGAGGAGGCTGGGCCAGTACCTGAAGTGTGGTTCAGCAGACCACCAGATAAGGAGTGCCGCTTAGTACGAGCAGGCCCGGGAGGAGGAGCCAGGGCTCCAGCAGGTCAGCAGTGGGGACCAACCCTGCGGACGCAGCAGCAGAGATTTGTTCAGCACCAGCAGCAGGCCAGGGGAGGCCAGCAGGAGCGAGGATTCGCTATGGCAGCAGAGGATGCGGTGGTCATCGGGGAGCTGATTGCAGGTTCGATTCTTCTTGACTCCAGTCCAGTATTTGCCTTATTCGATTTCGGTGCTTCGCATAGCTTCATATCAGTATCTTTTGTAATTAGACACGGTATCATAGCTGAATCGTTGCCTAGGACTTACAAGATCACGACCGGGGGTGGTATTATCCTCGTGAGTGATATTTGTAAGGGTCGGAAAGTAGTTTTGGGAGGCCGTAAGTTGGAGGTGAGCCTGCTCGTAATGCCATTGCCGAACTACGACATAGTACTATGCATGGATTGGTTGAGCAGGCACCATGCCAGCATTGATTGCAGAGGGGGTAGAGTTATCTTCAGAGCGTCGGGGGAGCCAGAGTTCGAGTACTCCAGACGTCAGGCAGAGCAGAGCAGCGGAGTCTTCTGTGGAGTCTCGGTCGAGGAGCAGACGATTCCACACCCCTTGATAGTAGATTATGTGGATGTTTTCCCAGAGGAGTTGCCGGAACTGCCACCAGACAGGGATATAGAGTTCTCGATAGACTTGGTTCCAGGAGCGGAACCCATCTCTCAGCATGTCTATCGGGTGAACAACAGCGAGCTAGTGGAGCTGAAGAAGCAGGTGGATGAGCTACAGGACAAGGGCTTCATCCGCTCGAGTTCGTCGCCATGGGGTGCACCAGTGTTGTTTGTGCCGAAGTAGGATGGGTCAGTACGCATGTGTATTGACTATAGGGCACTCAACAACCTCACGATCAAGAACAAATACCTACTGTCGCGGATCGACGATCTATTTGACCAGTTGAGCGGAGCTCGAGTATTTTCCAAGATTGATCTGAGGTCGGGATATCACCAGGTGAAGGTGAAGGGGAAGGATATTCCCAAGACCGCTTTCAGGACGCAGTATGGACAGTTCGAGTTTTTGGTTATGCCGTTTGGGCTAACCAATGCACCAGCTGTGTTTATGAACCTTATGAACAAGGTGTTCCATCAGTATCTGGATCAGTTTATAGTGGTGTTTATTGATGATATCTTGATATATTCCAAGACTGAGGAGGAGCACGAGGAGCATTTGAGGATAGTCCTGGAGATTCTCAGGAAGGAGCAGCTTTACGGAAAGCTCTCCAAATGTGAGTTCTTCCTAGACCCGGTGGACTTCTTAGGGCATGTGGTGACTGGAGATGGTATCTCAGTTGACCCCAAGAAGATTGTAGCAGTTGAGGTATGGGCAGCGCCGACTTCAGTTGCAGAGATCAGGAGCTTCCTAGGGCTGGCAGGATACTATCGGAGATTTGTGCAGGATTTCTTCCGGATTGCAGAGCCGTTGACACGGTTGATCCAGAAGGATGCTGAGTATGTATGGTCAGAGGAGTGTCAGGCAGCTTTTGATGAGTTGAAGAAGCGGCTGACGACAGCTCCGATTCTGACGTTGCCTTCAGGATCAGGTGGTTTCACTATTTATAGTGATGCTTCAGGAAAAGGGCTGGGTTGTGTGTTGCAGCAGCACGGAAAGGTAATTGCCTATGCTTCCAGGCAGTTACGTCCCCATGAGAAGAACTACCCTACCTACGACCTGGAGCTGGCAGCAGTGATTTTTGCATTAAAGCTGTGGAAGCATTATCTGTATGGTGAGAGGGTAGAGATCTTCACAGATTACAAGAGCTTAAAGTATGTGTTCACTCAGAAGGAGTTGAACATGAGACAGCGCAGATGGCTAGAGTTGATGAAGGATTTTGACATCCTACTTCAGTACCACCCAGGAAAGGCTAATGTGGTTGCAGATGCCTTAAGTAGGTATCCGACAGCCATGTGTTTGACCATGGATCGGCATTTGCTTGCCGACTTGGGGAGTCTTGGGATCGAGGTGATCGTGCCCGGAGTGCAGATGCAGCTATGGGGGATGCAGATTCAGTCGGACTTGATAGACAGGATCAAGGTGGCCCAGTTCGAGGATGTGGCTCTGCAGTGTATCAGAGAGCAGATCAGTATGGGAGTGGGGGATGCTGAGTTTTCACTTGCAGAGGACGGTGCCCTGAGGCACGGTGCCAGGTTATGTGTGCCTAGTGGGGAGCTCAGAGAGCAGATCATGCAGGAGGCTCACAGGTCGCAGTACTCGATACATCCTGGTGCCAACAAGATGTACAGGGATCTGCGAGAGCATGTATGGTGGTCAGGAATGAAGCGTGAAGTGTCCTACTTCGTGGCTAGGTGTTTGGTCTGTCCGCAGGTCAAGGCGGAGAGGCAGAGGCCCGGTGGATTGTTGCAGCCGCTGCCCATTTCCGAGTGGAAGTAGGAGCATATCACGATGGACTTCGTTTCAGGATTGCCGCATACTTCAGGAGAAAAAGACGCGATTTGGGTCATCGTTGACAGGTTGACCAAATCGGCCTACTTCTTGCTATTCAAGGTGGGTACGTCTATAGAGAGGCTGACAGAGATGTATATGCGGCAGATAGTCAGGATCCACGGAGTTCCGGTCAGCATCATCTCAGATCGGGATAGCCGTTTTACTTCCCATTTCTGGAGGAGTCTGCAGACCAGCTTAGGCACTCAGCTCAAGTTTAGTACTGCATACCACCCCCAGACGAACGGACAGTCAGAGCGGACTATTCAGACCCTTGAGGATATGCTGCGGACGTGCGTCCTAGACTTTGGAGGTTCCTGGGAGGATCATCTTATTTGGTAGAGTTTACCTACAACAATAGTTTCCAGGCCAGCATTGAGATGTCACCTTTCGAGGCTCTGTACGGGCGTAGGTGCCGTACACCCTTATCCTGGTATGATGTTGGTGAGCGAGCTTTACTGGGGCCAGAGATGGTTGTTGATGCGGCCGAAAAGGTGAAGCTCATCAGGGACAGACTTCGCGTGGCGCAGGACAGACATCGGGAATAGCCACCGGAGGCCCTTGGAGTTTAAGGTACAGATTACAGTAGGATTAGATTTAGGTTGTTGATTATGATTTTGATCATGTTTGTTTATTATAATTAATTGAGACCTTGCTTGTGATTAGGTCGGAGACCAGGTTTTCTTGAGGATATCTCCGACTCGTGGTACGATACGTTTTGGTGGAGGCGGGAAGCTTAGCCCGCGCTTTATCGGCCCTTTCGTTATCAGCGGAAGAGTCGGTGACGTGGCTTACAGGCTAGACTTGCCGCCTGCACTTGTGGGGGTCCACAACGTATTCCATGTATCACAGTTGAGACGGTACGTGGCTGACCCTAGCCATGTGCTCGATCATTCAGAGATAGAGGTTGGGCCTTCTCTCAGCTATCCAGAGCAGCCAGTGGAGATTCTGGATCGACGGGAGAAGGTTTAGAGGAACCAGGTGATACCTTTGGTACGCGTCGCATGGAGGCATCATTCTCCAGGAGAGTCTACCTGGGAGCGGGAGGATGAGATGCGCGAGCGCTACCCTTATTTTTTTGGACCGTGAGGTACGCTTTCTATTATTATCATCAGTTGTATTTCGCTTTTCAATTTCGAGAACGAAATTCTTTTAAGGAGGGTAGATTTGTCACTACCATATTTCTAGTTTGAGGGTAAATTTGTTATTTTTGGGGTAATTTAAATTTATTAGTATTAATTAGAATTTATGGGAATTTTTAGGAATTATTTTGGAATTGTTTGGACTAGTTTGATTTTTGACTAGTATTGACCCTTGTAGACCAACCTAGGAGCTAACCCTAGTTAGTTGGACATGGTTAGGTCAAGTGACTCTAGTCTAACCTAATATGACTTAAGTTAGTGGTTTTGATTCATTAGAATTTGAATTAGGAATTTTGAAATCAAGTGATTTGAGAAATGGCTTGTAATTTCACAAGTCATTTTGTGACTAAACCTAATAGGACTAGCTAACCTAGTTCAAACCCTACCCTAACCCAACATGGCCGGCCACTTGAGTTAACCTAGGGATTCCCCCAACTATAAAACCCCTCCTAAATTCTTGGGCTAGCCTCCCTTCCTTAGGAAAATTTATTTCAAGAAGAAAGAGGTGAGTTCCTATCCTTAGAAATTCATAATAAATCCATTTTAGGTCCTATTTTCCCCAAACTAGTTGCATTAGATCCTAATAATATTGTTCTTGATGTTGGTATTAAATTTTGACAGGAAGGAAACAATTTGTGAGGTTTTGGGTGGTTGAGGAAATCTTTCCATTTGGGGATTTTTCACCCATAGTTCAAGAATAGGTAATCTCTCCATTTCTCCATGGATTTTCATTTTGTCTTCATCAATAGGAAGCCCTAGGTGTCCTTGTGCTGTAGGAATAGGGTTTGCTCGATTTCGTGTCCTGTATGTGTCCGTATCGGACACGTATTAGTGAATAGCATAGGTGTTCGACGAAATGCCACAAAGGGCATTTCGATCGAGATTTTGATTTGTGTTTGAATAGGAATGTTAGTTTTACTATTGCTTATGCATTTTTGATCTTCTGTGGTAGTGTTCGTGTCGCTTTGTGTCGGTTTCGTGGAGTGGACACGCGCGTGCACACGCTCGCGCGCGTACTACAGTGCTCCCCTGCCTATCGGGGTCTGTAGCGGACACGACACGATACTATTTGGGATAAAACTTTGGTGATACTTAGGACACGTGACTGACATGACACAGACCAATTTTTAGCTCGTCTTATCGAGCGGTTTGGAAGAAATCTCAACCGCACCGATTTCACACTGCACTGTGCATTGTTGTTTATTGCCACTGATACGGGCCTCGTGTCCGACACTGACACATTGTGGACACTGGCCAATGGGCCTATGGGGTAGCCCTATAGGTGGGCTACCTATGTGGGTGACCACGAGACTCCCTCGTGTCTTGTGTCGTACACACGACACAAGTGCACGTCTGCACGATGATTTTATGCACAGGTTTGTGTTTGTGATGTGTGGTTGTTTAGGACACGTTCGTGTCCATCTTGTTGGACACAAACACCCTCTCCATGACACGTATTATGTGTACACCTGACTGCACACTTCAATTATTGATTTGGATTGGGTTTTTTCAATTCGAATTGAAGGTTTAATGTGTTCTCTGATACTTGTTTACTGTGTGCATAATTATGAGATCAACCTCTTTTAAATATTTTTTTAAAATGTTAAATTATGAGTAAATAGAGTACCAGCATGTTGATGTATATGTATATGATCAGTATAATCATCTAGATTTGGAGTTTGGATAGAATTTGAAGTTCGAAGATCAATTTGGATTTCTGATACATTACTGGTATTGAAACTGGAGTTGGGGTTTTTCTCAGTTCATAATCTTTTAAATAATGTAAGTATGTGGTTTATATGGTATTTAACCTGCTGTATAGTGTATCACATTGGTGTATTGATTGGGTTTTTCGATTTGACACTAATTTGGTTCTCAAATTTCCCATGTAAATTTCTGAACCCTTCATTCCCTTTTTCTTAAAAACTGGTTTTCTGGAACTGTCAAGTTGAGAACTTCTTAGATTCGAATTGGGTTCATATGTAGATGTTCCTGTCATCCATAGACCTATCTACCCACTGCTCCTATGCACTATCATGTGTAACACACAGGTACAATGTTACATATGTACATACTATGCAATTGTGATACACTCTTAACTAAATTGATGTCAAATGGTCATGATAATTCCTGTACAACTTGTTAGTTCATTATTTTGTGGTTCACACATTGTTATCTTACTATTATCAGTCCTTGTCATTGTTCTTTGTTCCAGATTTCATTCCATATCCTGCTAATACATTGTTCACAGACACAAACCTGGGAATGTGTGTTGACTTGGTTGAACTAAGTTGGAGTTTGATGAGAGTTTTGGGCTGTCACTGCTGTCCTATGAGCAGTCCAGTCACACACACATAGCTTTTCCTCTTATTTCCTGCACACACAAACTATGCACACCCCCCTTTCACTCACTGTTCCTGTGCAACATCACACACACACCCCCCACAGCAGTACACACACACTGTCCTCTCTTCTGCACTGATTTCATTTCCTGCACACTGTTTCCAGATTTTACCATCTAGTGATATACACATTGTTCATTATGCCTCAATGCATATAGCACACACACACACTACATTCCTGTACACTCTTACCACACACCCACACAATTTATACACACACACAGGCCTTCTCTCCCTCTTATGCACATGTGTATATCATATATGAATACCTATATATATGGTGTGTAAAATGTTTATGTAGAATGTGTATACATATGTACTTGTGTGTGATGCATATCTATATGTATACATATAGAACTTAGCCTAGATATATATAATGTTAACTCAAATGTATGTATCTATTTATAATGTAAGTTGTGTTTCTATATAAGTTAATAGAGTATTGTGAATAATTAATGTATAGGAATATCTAATTGTGTAAGTGTGATGCTAGATTGACCTAGAGATGTGTAGGAGTACTAAGCTAGACTTCTTTAGACTAAATTAGACTTGGTTGACCTAGTTTAACTTCTAGGATTGACCAGAGTTGACCAAGAGTTGACTTTGGCCTAGTTTGACCTAGAATCATGTAGAATGCATAGTAGGACTTCATTTTACTATTCTGGACTTGTTGTGACTTGTGCTGTTCTGATTAGGAGCCAGACACCACTCCTTGGACAGTACGTTTCATATTGGACACTCAGATACAGGCGAGTACATTCTCTGATCATTTTATATCCTGCTTAGAATTATTTTCTGCAGTAGATTACTTTACTTGTACTGTCACGATGGTCACATAGATTGGTACTATATGGATCCTTTCTTGAGATGTTATCCTTAGGGAGCATCGGGTACTACGTGTTCTGTACGTTTCACTTACATGGCGTATTACTATGCTTCTTGGTTCATTTGATTACTTGTGACATGTACCCTCATGATCATAGAGTCTCTTGAATCTTACACTGTTGGGTAACCTCCAGAATCCCCATTTATGGGACATCTATGTATCACCCTTCGGGGGCCGTGCATGGAATCATATAACATAACCTGGCTGGATCCTTGTGTATTGATTGGGGGTACGGGGGAGTAGAAGTGGACATGTGAATAATACACCAGTAGTATCTTCTTTGAATCATTCCGTAGTGTCTTCACAGAATCATCCCAGGCCATTTACATGTTCATATTGTACTCTGACTCACTAGCCACATGTTAGCTCTCTATTTATAGTAGATATTTCTATTACTGTTCTTTCTCTGTTTTTATACTGCACTTCTTTCAGTACTTGTATCTTACTTTACTGCATGTTTATATTTTCTAACCTGCTATGAATTGTTGAGATATACTGTGCTCGCTCCGGTCCTGACTGGACCTGTTGAAATATTACAGAGGACGAGGAGGAGGCCTGCCTGGACACTTTCTACGGGGCAGCTTTAGATGACACCTTTGAGCTGGACTCCCAGGAGGACCCAGCTGTAGCTGAGGATATTCCTCCTATTGCCTAGTCTAGATTAGTTAGGCTTATCTTCCTTTTTGTAGTCATGAGACATGTTTTAGCTAGACTTATTTTGAGATGTATATATTCTTTCATGCTGTAGCTGAGTTTGTATTTCTCTGGATATTGCTGGGATTAACTTAGACTATTTCATCTATTTATTTCCTTGATTTCTATTTCATATCGTGCTATCTCCTCCTTAGTTGTGATTGAGTTTTACTGCTATGTCACCCCCATTCGGGGAGTATAAACTGTTTAGAGATATATTGTTAGATGTTTGTGACCTAGGACAGCGTTCTACCGTCGACAATGCGGCGTAGGCTGGACGTACCCACGTCTCGTGCCCTTACTCTAGGGTGCGGGTCGTGACATTGCCCTCTCTTGAACACAGGAACCCAAACCCTTAAGTCTCAAACCTATCTAAACACACAAACTATGCTAATGGCCTCCAATTCTCTGTCGCTGATACTGGCTACATCATGTGTCATGTCAGTATGTGTGTGTCGTGTCGGTGCTAACACCCATACTACACTGACACTACTCTGCCTACCTGAGCTCGCTGCCTATAGGGCAGTTCCCTTAGCCTGCCTTACACCCGATCATTTCCCTCTTTATCACATGCACATTAGTGCATTCTTAACGTTGGCCTATGGCATGTCCCCTCTGCCTGTAGGGCCTGCCCGAGGGCCAAACATGGCCCCAAAGCTCTCTGCTCTCTCCTGGACCTGCATAGGCAGGTGCCCCTACCTGCAAGGCACAAGGCCCTTGTACAACACCAATGCCAACAGAGGCCTCCCAACTACTTATGCAAATTAGGGGTTTAAATCCCCTTGCAACCATGGAAGCAACTCCCCTACCTGACCCATAAGCCCACACTCTCTACCAATATCCAACACTCACTCACACAGACACATACACACCATAACTTCTTACTGTCACCAGGACAGATTTCCCTCTCCCTTTCTCATATACCCTTATATATATATATATATATATATATATATATATATATATATATATATATATAGTGAGACACATATACTCACTATTCACACCATATAGTGAGACACATATAGTGAGACAGAATGGCCTATAGGCGCACCAAAATACTCTCGACACCCAAGACACTTAAAATACACATGCACTGTCAAGTGACAGTTCAATTTCACTATAATAACTCACAAATTCACTCATTTGACACATGTACA
>JANAVB010038061.1:62500-65000 GCA_029216955.1 Iris pallida
AACGGGAGAAGGAGAGTTAGTCGACTCTAAACCCTAACCAAATCTCGTCGACACCACGCGCCACCCTTCCCCACACCTTGGCGACCACCCCGGCGGTCCTGTACCGCCGCCAAGTCACCGGAGTCGGCCGGGACCGCTGTGCACAGCGCGCACGAAACAGAGGAGTAGCAGCAGATGTGCTCGAGGTAACACTCTTCCTTGGCTAGTTTCTTCGCAATTACTCGACGAATTTTTGATGTCGTAAAACCCCGAGGAGAGTCCACATGACCCTCTAAAAGAACCACCCATTAGTCCCTGGAGGCTTCACACCATCTAGTCGAAAATTCGACTCGAAAACCTCAAAAAACTATTTGTGGCCGATGGTGGAAGACACCTCAAACCCCCATGTTTGCTGTCAAGTTTTGATTAATCCTATAAAGGGTTTTAAAAATTTTCTGAACAACAATTTAGATAATATAAAGAACTTCGAATCACCTCTTTTAGTTTAATTACTCATTTCCTGTATATAGAGATTTTTAAACCCAAAGTTTGCCAAAAATAGTTTTTCAAAGCAATAGAATTCTAGAAATTTGTTCGAAATGACGTGCGTACCGCTATACCGGGCGACTTGGTCGTGCACCGAAGGTATCGAAAGCTGCGTAACGGTTTCGTGGTCGTGTGGGCTTTGACGGAATTCAAATTGGTCGCGTGTGCGCGACGAATTTGATGCATATCCGTCGAAATTCACCGTATCGTGCACTTTGTAAATTCTCCAATTACTTTGTACATGCTCGTCAGATCGAGACAAAACTTGCTCCAACAGGACCGTATCATTTTTCTGGTCCTGTATGCCAAGTTTGGTCCGATTCTGAGATAGTTGATAAAATCACCGTTTTGCGGGCCCCACGGTTCCACTCAACGGGCGATTTTATACACGGCCCGCCGGAATCCAACTCTGGACATACGGTTGGGTTCGTATCGGAAAACCGGATCCGTAGACATATAGTTTGACGACTTTAGAGACCATTGACTCTGGCACGCTTTTCGGTGCAAAGCGGGTCCAACGGCGGAAATTATTTTTGCCCGAAATTACCGTTTTGCCTCTGTATCCAGAATTGGACTTAAGGACAGGAAATCCTAGCTAATTTGACTATTCTGAGAATGTTGGTAATATTTGTTTCAGCTTTCGGAGACAGTTGTGATGACTTGGACTGTATAGCTTACCAGTTGACGGTATTTTATTGGTTCTTCGCCCTGCCACCAGGTAAGTATACCTTGCCTCCCTCTACAGTTTATTTACATACATATTTCTATTATTATATAGTTTACTAGTTGATCATTTACATGTGATTTGTATATCGTGCCTGCTAGTATTGATATAGTCCTTGTTCATAGTCAGCTTTGTAGTTCAGATTGGATTGGTTCTCTTGTATATCGTGATTGGGTCGTGTCGTGTCTTTACCTGTGTCTTGACTGAGTCGCATCGTGTCATAGGATTGAATAAGTCATATCGGAACTGCTTTACCTCCTTGTCTTGAAATCTTGAAGCTAACCTGCGAGTCCATATTACGGACGAGGGTTAGTAGTTAAGCTAACTTGCGAGCCCACACCAGGGGTGAGAGTTAGTAAGCTAATCTGCGAGTCCACATTAGGGGCAAGGATTAGTAGTTAAGCTAACTTGCGAGCCCACACCAGGGGCGAGAGTTAGTTAAGCTAGCCTGCGAGTCCACACCAGGGACGAAGGTTAGTAGTATATGGGTCACACCTGCGAGTCCGCATTAGGGACGAGGGTGATGCTAGCCTGCGAGTCCACACTAGGGACGAGGGTTAGTAGTATATGGTTCACACCTGCGAGTCCACACTAGGGACGAGGGTGATGCTAGCCTGCGAGTCCACACTAGGGGCGAGGGCTAGTAGTTGTTCAAACCTGCGAGTCCATACTAGGGACGAAGGTTTGTGTATTCGATTGGTTATCCATTGACATTGTGATATCGTGTTCTCTTGTTCTTCTCCAGCAGTTCGTCTAGGCGTAGTGACTCTTCCAGTCGTGTATAGTCGTATTTTAGTACGGATTGGTCTTTTCCCGTTATTTTCTGTATTCTCTTTATTGCATGATAAATTGCTAGATAGGCATGTTTTTATGTATCTTGCTATGTCCTCTGAGGACCTGATGATCTCTTCAGGTTTAGCGACTGCATGGTGTTAGTTAGCAGCACAGGATGGTAGAGGATTGTGATATATGATTCAGGTATTTGCTTATGTTATTTCTTTATTATCTTCTCGTGCTTATATTCCATACCATGATATATTCTGCTTACTTTATGGACTCATATTATTCTTGGAGTCTAATCGGACAATATGCTAATGGGCAGCAGACTATGACCCATACTTATTCATTCTTGTTTTACAATATTCATGTGGATTGAGATATAGTTTAGATTAGACATGATATCCATGACCTTGACAGCTTATACGTACTTGCGTCGGGCTGAAGTCCGCTCGATGCGTAGCTGGCTTGCTC